>VYYJ01001209.1:0-34413 GCA_021029165.1 Cyphoderus albinus | reverse complement strand
TAAAAATTTTATCCGCATTTAGTAAGCTCTAATTAACTAGTTACAAAATTACGGAAACCGTCAGAATAGTTCTGTTTGCTTACAACTTGGACAAGCCGAAGGGTATCCAATCTCGCTCGTTCTACTTGCAATCTGGTGGCAAACACTGGAAATATGAAAAATAACAGTGAAACTGTAAAGATATACATTTTTGAAAAGATTTCTTTTTCAAAACTAAATTTATGAATCTAATTTTTCAAGTTGGGCACTCAAATTGAACTTTGAAATGACTGAATGGAGAATGATGTCGTATTGAAAAATTGTGTCCAGCTTTATATCATCTATCTTACTATGAAAGTTATCATTTAGTTTCGCCTTCATTAGAAAAATCGTTTAGCTTCAATTACGTCATTAAAATTGATGTTGACACAGATGTGGAAAATGTACACAACAACTGATTTAAAAATTCCAGGGATCAAAAATAAAAATTTATCAAGTCAAAAAGTGAAAGCATAAATAATATTAAAGCTATTGATCAGAATTGCTGAATAAAAATTGAAAATCGCTGACTGATACATTTCTAATTGAACATGATCAGGCTGTGAAATGAGGTTTATGTAGTGTTCATCAAACCAAGTTGATGATTTCTCCACCTCAAGTTTAAATTCTAGTTGAATCCGGTAATCAAATATGAAATCAGCTAACTTGACACGTGGAGTAAATTTTTAGAAGTCACTTTGATATTTATGCTGTTAGGTACATGTACCTTTATAAATGTGATGCAACAATACGATGAGCATTCACTTATTGGTAATCAAATCTAAAATGTTAGTTAGCACTGTTGAAAGTTTTACTGAGCACATTTTTCATTACCTCAAAAACAATTCAAGGTCAGTTATGATTTCAGGGGTGCCAATTTATTTTCACGTGTGACATATGGCTATTTTTTCCTGTGACCAAGCCATTGTATTATCCGCGGCGGAATCAGTCTAGACAGATTCATATTTTTTTAAAGAAAAAATACTTGGAAATTTTTAAAACAAAAAAATAATTTTCATGTCGATGTTTTAAAAATGAAAATGGTTTGTGTAAATATGTAAACTAGAGTTATCTTTTTGATTATCTCATGAACAATTGGCTTGTTTGGGTACAAACAACATTAAATTACGACGTTTACGTCAAAAGTGAAAGCGAAGTCGCATTAGGTCCTAAATAAACTTAAGATTTTTCGTGTTTCATCAAATCATTATTAATCGTAATTCGTAATGATTATAAAATGTGTCCATGATTGAAATTAATTTATGCTCCGCTCCATGTACTCCGTGTGACTGATTCTGGGTAATATAAGCACTTGTTTTACAAGAAAATCACTCGTGTAAGAGGAAAAAACATGAAAAATGTAATATGAACACCTGGGTGATGAAACAAACCGGCGATGAGATCCCAAGAGTTGACCTTGTGACTCAAAGCACAACAAAGTTATACCAAATTGCCTATCGCCACAACAAATATTTGATTAATATGAAATGAACCGACGTAGTTTGATACTTTTATTTATGTACATAAATGATTGTCAATTTGAATCAAAAGTATTCCAATTCTCTTCAGAGCTCCCAACTAAACACAATTGATCATTAAATGAGGAAATGCGCAGCATTCACGGCATCATTCCTTTGGTTAAACCACTGGGCTAAATATAGCGTAAATATCATTCATCAGGTATTTTGTTTACGTCGGTTATTATTGGGACCGGAAACCTGTGGATGTATCGGAATGCCAATAAAGCTAAAGCTTCGGCGCAGAAATGTTTTTATTATAAAGATTTATGTATACAAAGCCTACCATTTGAAATAGGACATTTTAAATTCTGCTCTATTCTAAAGTAAGAATGTTTGAGAAAAGGTATAGCAGCATAGGTTGAGCCTAATTGAATTATTAAGTTGAGAAATCTGATCTAGGATAAAGTAGGATGCATAATGTTACTAAAGATTGTAGATGGGTACATATTCAAAACTCCTGTCTTACTCTTTAAATTTTATTCACATTTTTGTAAATGTGCTACTTATTATTTATACTATTTCATTGGCTCCAGACATCTTCAGCCTTTGTAGATGAAAAGATACATGACTTTGTAATGTTTTCTGTTCTGATTCTGATGATGCACAAACAGGGCAAAATACCTAAATCGTGTTTATAATGTAATTCTAGATGTTGTACTCCAATTTAGAGTGACATTATGATCACACTCTGACATTTTCTCACACTCTGAGTCTTGAGCACTCACTGCTGGAGAAACATAAACATGAGATTTTTGTCATTTTGCCATGTCTTCTTATCGGTCGACTTATCATCTTTATCACTGAGTTTAATGTTTACTGTGTTTTAGGTGTTAATAATACAATCCTCCTTCTTCTTAATTATAATCATGTCATGTCACACTCAGAGACACATCACTTTTGCGTTCACATCTTCTTTCTTCTTTGGAAATGCATGAGAAGGATATTAAAAGACGAAATAGGAACCGATCGTCGGCAACGACAAGACTTTGTCTTCTTCGCAGAAGCGTTGGTGTAGCAAAAGAATAATGAGAATTGTGAATGTGTGTACCTAAGGCATTCTTCCTTCTATTTTCATATTGTGTTTCTCATCATGTCATGATCATGATATCGGCATCGCATCGGCATCTACGATTCTAAAAACAGTAGTAAAGTTATAAAATGTAGTAAAGTAAGAAGCAAAAGAATGTTTTAACCTTCAATTGCGTTTTTAGATGGTGTGGCCAAAAGTCTTAAAGAGTGAGGCTTTCATCATCATCATTCGTCTTTTCATATCAAAACAGTACATATCTCTCAACTCTGGTATGTCTGGTGCAGCGTCAGCATAATTAATTTTTATTAACTAATTACATTGATTTGTGCGAAAAACTACTTTTTATAGTAAGTATTTATTTCCACTTAACCTGTATGGGAGCTGCATTAATAATTGGATTGAAAATCTGTAATTTGCATTGACGTGCCTAATATCGGAATGTGAATGTGCTACATAAATAGATTGACACTATTAACATAAAAGTTACGAATGTTTGTTAATTTTACCTGCTCATGAAATGACTCACATTTGTTAACAATAATACTCGTAATAATCGGACCACCACGTAGTGTAAACAATTCTAACAATTCAGCGTTCTGAGAAAGTCACAGGGTTTAAGACAATGAACTTTGAGCAACAGCGTTTTGTGCGTTCGTTTCATAATGAGCAAGAAAGGTTTGCATAACTTAATGAATAATAAGAGTGAATGAAAGCAAACATCAACGATACATTTAATATTCATTTAACTTCGAGAATTTTGACACTTAAAAGAATAACTTTTTCAACAATCATTTAACAATGTGTGCAACGATGCAGCCAACCACGTTCAGCGTTCTATTTATTTGTTGTTGCTCAACTATAATTGTAATTGGAACAAATGCCGAAAATAGCCACAACGGAAACCCTTCCATCCTGACAGGCTCGGCACCTAATCGGACAACAAATGGGACACAGTATCTTAATGGCTTATTGATTGAGTCTTCCATGGACTGCGACAAATCATTGAGTGAAGAATTTGTGTATTCGGTGATTGTAGTCTCTTACTATTATACAAAGCCCAACTCCAGTTCACAATATATAATTCTGGACACCTCGGTGGTATTGAGAAATGGATCGGTGGACAGACCGGTGGTGGTCATATCGTGGGTCTCTGACCTCGCACTTAGGAGGATTCCGCCAAACTGTGCTCTGACTCCCTCTTCTTCCATCAATGGCACCCGAAGAACAGGTATGAAATGCGTGGTTGATCAAACTGTCAGAGAGAACGAGACAGCCAAAGTCTCCGTCTTGAAGCTGAATGCGTCGTCATTGTCAAGTGAAATGAAAGAAGAACTGATTAAGGGGCATGTCAGGCACGTGGTGTTCCGCGAGATGCACACGTGTCCGCCTTCTTCCTTCAACTCCGTCAATACCTCCATGAATTCATCTGTGAGTGACTCGACGAGTTCCTTCTCTTTCACCATGAAAGGCAACAGGTCTAAATCCATCGACCGGGCCCAATGGCACTATGGACAGCTCCTTATCGTCGCCTTCTTTCTCTTTATCATGGGGTGCGCTTGGTATGTGCCAACTGGTATACGCTTTCTCAAAAGAAAGGTAGATCACTCAGAGTTGCATTAAGTTGCATAAATAACCTAATAAGCTTTTTATAACATTGCATGATTGGGTGCGATATAAACGGGACATTTGTGATTTTGAACAAATCAAACAACATAATCAATGGCTTGTTTTCCACCATTTGCTAACAGGGACTAATTTGTTGTGACGGACGCCAACGATGACACGCAGGAAATCGGCCGTTGCAATAAGCAATTCTCAAACCAGTCTCATTCATTGGGTCCCGAAGAAAAACAACTATTAAAAGTTTGAAGTATTGGATAAAGTTTATCAAAATTACATTTTAAATTCTTTTGGCTTTAGATGTATAGTTAGCAAAATATTGAATTTATCTTGACATATTTACAGTAGTATTTAAGCTTATTTTTTTTCTCATAATAGAATATTTTTGCATCATGTATTTAATTGTCTTTGATTTCCAATTGGTTAATGTCCAGAGAAGAGCAAAAGGTATGCCAAATAAAAGTGAATGATTATTTAGACTCGACTGATAAATAATAGTAACAACAATAATAATAAGCATCAGGGATTAATAAGATAAGATTTAAAAAACTTACAATTACACAAAAGTTCGTTTTAGCATGCCTTGACATTGAAGTGTAATGCATTTTCTTGCTTCTCGTGTTTAAAGAAATTAAAAGCGTGTTTATAAAATAAAGACATAGACATGACTGAGCCTCTTTTGACTTGTATAAACTGATGCAAGATACTAATATTTACAATGTGTGTAATTTGGTTATCATTTCTCCGTCCATACCTCATTTCCAATACGTTTACCTGTTTCATAGCATTCTACTGAAGCAAAAATTATTATTATAATGGAGTGTCACCGACCCATAATCTCATCTCTGCACTTCCACTTTATAAGACAGTCTCACAATGGCTATTATGACACTTTCTTTAAAGTTACACTAAAGTTGTAAAATTGTACGAATTTGCTGTTACTTCACCACTACGCTCATTATTTCATAACATTTTGTTACAATTTCATTATCAAAACATTTTGAAAGAAGCAGAGACAATTTTGTTTGTGATAAATAAATCACATTTTTTACATATGAATATTTTATTTTATGCATTCAATTAACGAGAACGACCTTACAGGATGCTTGAAAGAAAAGATTATTCTTTAGAATTTTAATCCTCGTGAGATGCAACCCAGGCATTTTTGGTGTTTCTTTTTAATTGTCCACATTATATGTACATATTATATTTCAGGGCCAGGAAAGATTTGATATAAAATGGCAGTTTACAGCATCCTTCCACCATATCAAAGTACCAAAATGCTACTTGACTCTCACATGCAAACTATACTTATAATATTCAATTTGTTTTCCAACTGGACTCTTCTTCTAAGATTATGCTGAATGAATGATCTGGGAACATAGTGACTATTTGTAGAATCATTTTAATCTTTTTAATTTGATTCTGATCCAACCATGCCGAACACTCCCTAAAACTGTTATTTTGAAACAACAAGATTAATCCAAACTTGAAAACAAACAAAACAACCTAAGAGTACTTTCAAAGAATAGATTCTTTGTATTTTTAGACAAAATTCTGGTAAGAATAAGAGCAATCGCTAAGCTTTAAAAATAAAAATTATGTCGTGTTGTATCATAAACTGGCGACAGCCAACCTCTGTTTTTATTAAAAAGGGCAATTTCACAGTCTCCAAAAGCTAAAATGACAGAAATATTTTGGTAATGAGTTTTGACTCGTTGACAAACTACACAGCAGCAGGGAACTTGAATGAAAAATGAACCAAGAGTTGGTACATGGGTGAGCAATTACTCAATACTCGAAAAGGGGTTAGATGAAAATACTTATGCTTAGATTAGAATATTATGTTGCTTACGATTTAGAACTTTTTACCGTGGAGTATAATAGAGTGGAGAACCGAATTGTAGAATGAAAAATATTGGAATCAGTCAACGTTCATTATACTTCTTCATGCTCGTTACACAAGCCTACTCAGAGGAAAGAAAATGTTACATTGTTTCAATCCAAATATGTGGTAATAATTTCATCCAAATCCAATTCTTAAGGGTCAAAGCCTCTCCTTGTGTTGAAACTTGCTTACACTGCGAAATGGAAAATGTGCAGAATGAAGCCGATTTTTATGGCTGTATTAATGTTTCAACTCAACTAATCTCGTTATGTTCAGCTCAGTTCTGTGGTTCTCTTCTGTTACTTACATTTTTTACATCATCTGCATATCACACTCTTAGAATTAGAATCGCTTCTTTGATAAGGATAAGAATAAGAAACAAGTGGAATATGAAAGAAGTACGAAACTATGAGAAAAAAACTCCACTCTCCATGATATTGAAACATGTTTCCAAAACCAAATTACACTTAGGTAATGCGTACCAGTCGAGATTTGAGTCATTCATGAGTAATTTGTCACATGGTAAAGCAACACTGACTAATTTTAGGCACTAGTACTAGAAAATATAAAAGAATTTGTTACAATCGCAATCTCTGTTGTCTAACTTAGCTTGATCATCGAGATTTTCATTTTTCTAAAAATCATTTTCTTGCACATTCTCTTCTGACAAATAATTTTAATGCGTGGAACTGGAAAGTGTTCAACAATACATATTTTAGTCGTTCAAAGTGGAAAGTTTGCAAAGTAATATCATTTTCGTATTGTACAGTTTGCAATAACATGAAGAAGAAAACGTTTTTGCGTGTTAATCTCCTCAGGTGGGTTTGGATTATCATGTTGCTGTTTTCCTTACATAGATTGGTGTTCTCCGAAGGTGAAACAGAATAGATATATGTATATTTTTTTATAAATTATTTTAAAGAATACTTCTGAATTATCACTTTATGGGAAGCACGATGCAACTAGAACCATCTGTAGCATATATTATTTTCTAACAATGTAGTAAAATGGTGAATCGTTAATATTTTCCATTTCAAAGATATCCCCGGAGGTCAAAATGGCACACATAGTCACATTGACACGCCTCGAGGAAAGCTTTATTCGGTTAAGAGTTCGACGGATTTGCCACAGCCTAACATCTCGGTTATCGTAGAAATCGCGCTTGTATGTGATAAGGAGTTTGGTGACATGTTCCAACACAATCGAACAAAGATTTTAGATCACTTCACAATCTACTTTTGGGATGTGACCATGCGATTCAAAACACTCAGGCTCAGTAAAATTTCTTTCAAGATTACTTCACTTACTGTCATTGAGGTAAAAATAAGGATTGACGTACATTAACTGGTAACTGGCAATTTGTATGGGTTAGTTATTTAAGGTCAATTTTTCCACCCAGAAAATCGAAGATCAACCGTTTATTGAAAACAATCGAGACAATGTGACAAACTTAGCTGCAGTGGAAAAAATTCTTCCTGACTTCCATGATTGGGTATATGATAAAATCGGAAGCCTTCCAAGATTCGATATAGCACTTTTGGTGGCTCAAGCAACTCAGGGTGGAAAGATACTACAGGCTGGAACCGCTTGCAGAATGCAGCAGAATGATACTCAAAATTTAGCTACCGCGGTAATGGATGGGCCGTTGACCAAGGGACCTCATCTGCTCGGCCATTTGTAAGAATTTACTTATCGTAATCTTAAATTCTTCCAGAAAACTTATATCTTACAGTTTTACTACCTGAACTTTTGAAATATCTAGGCTTGGAGCTCCACATGATACTAATTTGAATTGGTGTGCAAAGCACCAACACGATTTCTGTCAACACACAGTAATGTGCGAGGCTAATTATTCTTCTCACTTCTTCTCCAATTGTTCCGATACTTTGATGTCGTCATTTTTAGGGTAATTTCTTAATTTTACTTCGTTTTGAAAAAATATTAAGTACATAACTATTTTTGATTAACTCGGCTTCAACATTTTTTTCAGGGCCAAGTCTGGTTCCTGCTTTCAATACCGCGAAGGAAAAGTTTTGCTCCCACCTGTGCTTGATCCGTATTATGATAATGTACTCCCCCCACCCTATATCGATCAATGTCGCCAACTTTTCAAAACTCCCATAAAAATGGAAACATCCGGAAAGGGAAACACGTGTGGTCAGTTGGAATGTCACTCGGAGGCAGGCCAAAATATAACGTTTTCTCCGTTCTATAACACAAATTGTGGAAAGGGTCACAGATGCTTCCAGGGGAAATGCATTGACCCAGGCAAGCTTCTTACAAATGTTGGTAGTGGAAAGTGTGTTGGGACAGATGATGGCTTTTTCTTTGGAGCTGAGCCGGAAATGGTTGATTGTCCCAAGTCATCAACACCGTTTGATCGTTTCATCATTTTGGATCGCAATCACGAAGGGAAATTGTTAATGATGCCATTTCAGCTTCCATATTATCGTCAGCAAAATGCTACTTTGTTAGACGAATACAAATGTTTATCATTGAGATTGAGCAAGGAAGACAAGCCGAAAATCACAATGCAGAATTGTAGTGACTCACCAAACTTGTCTGGATGGGACATGATTGACCTTGACAATGAGGAATTTCTTTTAAAGCATAAAGGTACAGGAGAATGTGCCCGGCCAATCAAACCAGGAAACATTATTCAGGTCGATTCTTCATGCGACAGAAATAACCCGAACTTTAGGTGGAAATTTTATCTTGTATTTCCAACGCCCGGAATGTGCCCAGAGGAAGATCAATGCGAGGCGGATCTTCGTACAACTACTTCCATCCAATACGACCCCATCACCAAAGTGGCAACTTTGGAGGTTGGACTGATAAATATTGCAGGAGTGGCTGTTGCGCCAGCAGCCATAATATCTTTCACCTCTAGGCTGTTTCCGGTAAAGATGACCAAAAATTGTTTCATGTGGGATGAGAAAAGCATCAAATGTAAGCTGGGAAGACTTATGAAGGAAGGGGAATCAGCCAATGTCGGAACTATCATCTTTGATATGCGTCACATTGACATTAGTGAAAATGAAGATGTCGGCAATCAATTGGACATCAGTGTGGCTGCTTCGACAGCGCGATTCATATCGTCGGTGAAGGAAAAGAAAGAAGTTACCACCTTCTGGGCTGTGCTTATTATCGTTTGTATCACGGTTCCACTTGTTGCTGTAGGTGCGATGGTCCAAATGTACACTAAAATGAAAAGAAATTTTGTCTCCGTTTGATTTGTTTCGTTTTACCGTTTTACCAAATCCAATTTATAATTTTCGTTACAAATACCTAACTTTACATTAGTTCTCAGTAGTCCGGAGTTAGGACCTAAAACTCAGGGTCATATATGTATATTCAACAATGTACAATGTTATAGAGTGTAGTTTTACTCACTGATATTATTGTGGAGCAAACCACTGTTCAATTATGATAAGACTTTTTTATACTTTTTTTACTGTCATTGGTATAATACTGGTACCATCCATATTATTACCACGTAGATAATATATATATTAAGCCGTGACTTTAATACCTTGCGAGTTGCTGAGAGAAAAATAAATATATTTTACACAAAATCATAGCCTGAGGCTTAAAGATTAATAAAGTAAACAATGACATTCTAGAAGCATGACTACAGACTCATAACTTCTGCTTGTCCACATTGTCTTTAGCTAAAGCATTAGAAACTACAAACTAAAACTAACCCCGCAATGGACAGCATCAGATTCACTTTATTTGGTGTCTACATCATGAGAAAAGTTACAATCTTCCATTTAAGGGCAATGCTAAAAATTTCCGGTCGTGTCGTGCATTAAAATCATCAAACGACCCATCTTGTTTTCTCAAATCGAAGAGTTGACTTACCAAATTCTACGGCATCATAATATAAGCGTCACATAAAGTTAATTCTCATCGGATAGAAGTGAATTGCCGTTTAATAACGATGTTTCTGTTTTATCGGACGTTTATTGTAGCAACAAGTATCTTGTTGCGCCATGGAGGACTTGCAGAAGGTAAATAATCAAAACTGGTTAGCAAAAATTTAAAATGAATACCTAGATCTTATTATGAACTAAAATTCTCTGAATTTAATACTTGTAATGTTCATCCTCCCAGACCATGTCTCTCCTGAGCACCTCAGCTCCATCAACCTAACCAGCTTTAATCTGACATCAGACATCATCCAAAGCAAAACGGAAGAGCCTTTGGGTGAAGGTGAAAACGGGATTCCCAAAATAGACACAAGACAAGAAGGAATCGCTACGATTGAGGTGGCCATTGTGTGTTGTAGGGAGTATGGAGAAGTTTTCCACCACAATAGGCAGAAAATTCTCAATCATTTCACGACTTATTTTTGGGAGATGACCATGCGCTTCGGAACTCTTCGCAGTAGCAAAATAACTTTCAGAATTACTTCACTTACCGTTATTGAGACAAAGGAGCAGCAACCGTTCATCGAAGACGCTAGGGATCCGATAACAGGAAAGGTGTCTTTTGACAGAATCCTTCCACTCTTTAGGAAATGGATTTACGTTAAAATGTCAAAACTCAAAAACTTTGATGTAGTCATGCTCGTGACTCATGCGAATCTGGAATGGGTTGGAGGGAAAAGTGCACAGGCCGGAGTTTGCAGATTGGCTTTTGACAAACAAGGGATAAGTCACATGGGAGCAATGGTCATGGATGGAACATTGGCTGCAGGTCCACACGAGTTGGCTCATTTGTAAGTTTCATTCTGAAATTTTATTCAATGACAGATTGATGGATGGTTATTAATTTTTGTTATTTTCCAGACTAGGAGCGCCACATGACGAGGATTTAAACTGGTGCAAGGAATTTCAACCAGGTTACATTATGGATAGTGAGGTCACGTCTGGTACAAGTCATTTCTTTTCCAACTGCACAGACAAATACATCTCCGAATTTATCCGATCCAGGCAAGCAGCTTGCCTAAGAAAACCGGACAAAGTGACAACGTCATCACTGTTGGACACAGATTATGATGGCGTCATTCCTCCTACAATCTCTGACCAATGCCAATTACTATCCACATACCCGAATGCACCAGTAAGAATGACTGAAGGTGGCCAAAATAAGTGTGGGAAGTTAGCGTGTCGCACAAATGAAACAGGCGCCATAATTTTTTCTCCCATGTATAATACCAACTGCGGAAATGGACACAGGTGTTTCCAGGGTAAGTGTGTCCAACCTGGTACTCTTCTTTTTAACAAAGGATCTGGCCAGTGTCTTTCCGGAGCAGACAAATTTGCTCCTCTGGATAACCTAAAAATGGGAAAATGCCCGGGATCAACGACTCCATTTGATCGATTCATCGTAATCGATATGGAAGAGGAAGGAAAATTGATAATGACCCCGATTCAAGGAAAACCTTCACACAATGACAAAATGAGACAATTCTTTGACACTTATAAATGCTTAACTTTAAGTCATAATAGAAGTGATTCAGTCATCCTAAACAAATGTAATGAGTCAATGGGATTACGTGGGTGGGACATGATTGACCTTGGTAATGAGGAATTTCTTATTTCTCATAAGACTAATGGAAAATGCATCGCAGTGAACATAAATGACCACAAAGGTTTGAGGGTGGCAAAATGCGACGCGGAGAATCGCTTTTTCAGGTGGAAATTTGAATTGGTATTTCCTTTGCCAGGAATGTGTTCAAGTGAAGATAAATGTGAGGCTGACTTACGGGCGAACATTTCTTTTGAGAGATCTTCAACGAAAGTGATAAAGGTGAATTTAAATCTGAACAATCATAGAGGGGTCGCAATTGGCCCGGGTATTTTGGCTTCATGGAGAACAGAGTTAAGTCTTGTGAAAATGTCAGCAAATTGTTTGACAATTGAAAATGAAAATAAAACAAAGGTAAAATGTAAATTGGGTCGACTGTTGAAAGAAAATGAGACAGCTTTTGTTGCATCGTTGTTCTTCAATGTAAGTCGTTTGGATTTAAAAGAAGACAAAGACTTGACAGCTACAGGCGAATTTAAGGTTGTGGCTACAACGGCGTCAAAAATGACAAGGTCAAAATCACCACTTTTAAAGAGTGACATATCACTGTTTGGAGCAGTGGCCTTCATCACAGTAATTAGCTCGCAAGGAGACGCATGGGCAATGGTATAATTTTTTACAGTAATCGATTTGCTTTAATTGTGCACTCTGACCTCTAAAATTAAAACACATTCTCCATAATGTGTCTCCTTTGTCAGTTATTGTTTTGACTTGTAAAGTGATGTCGATTTCACCAGATTAGTAAATTTCGGAAGAAAGACTTTTCTGGTCGTGTTAACTTTTTTTATTGAGATCCACAACCACAACTTGTTGTTTCAAATTGTTTTGCTGAAATTATAATGCTGTTAACAGAACCAGCTTTAAAGATTTTTTTGGGGGTTCATAAATATGTTGTCTGTTTGTATTTATGATACTCTGATGGTGACGAAGCCTTATTTATTTCAGTTTTAACTAACGAAGTTTGTGTTTTTTGTAATATTGGAAGAGGTGATTTTTTTTACATAAGTATAGTTTAAAAGTAAAATGTACAATGTGCAGCATTATAACAGTTATAACATAACAGTGATAACTATATGGACAGTGCTAAAAGTGGGGTTTATAAACAACAGTTTGAAACTTTTTATTACAGAAAAATAAAATGTTAGCTTAGGTTTGATGTGCACAGCAATAAAATTTTATGGTACTAATTGATATTCTTAATAATTCCATCAACATAATAAGTTTTATATGATTCGTAGCAAACACCATACTAGAAGCTTTGATTTCTTTTTCTTTCGTAACGTGAGCTAGTCATCGTCGCACAGGTGCACTTCGAAGAAAACGGGAACTCAAATAATAATGTTCTGTGAACTTTGAACATGAGTTAATGGGTTTCATAGTTTGATAGTTTGTTTCTTTGTTTGCATGTTCACTGAACATGGTGTTTGAGTCCGAGTCTGACTCATCGCAAATCGCCATTTTTTCTCTCTTGTGCTTAAGCTTAAACCCTATTTAACATTATTATCGAAGTTGATATCAGAATGTTTCATAATTAAACATTAAGATTTCCCAAATTAAGAGAAACATAAATAATATTTTAAAAATATCTTTCATAATGTCCAGTTCCAGTTCGGTTTTTAATCTCGGCTTTTTAGGATTTTGGTTGTTCTTAAGCTTTTATCCATCGGGTAGGATTTGTGACGCTAAAGGTAAAATTTATATAGCATAATATAGTTTTTAATGATTGATTTTAATTATTAATTGAAATTCACAGTTTTCAATATTGAAACGTTTACTTTTTTAGTTTTGGATAAAGATAATGACGTTGCAACTGATGTGACATGTGAGTGGGATACGAACACAAATATTTCCCACAGTGACATTGTATACACCAAAACCTCACCCGGTGAATCCACAACTAACCGAACTTCCCCATACTTAATAATTCCATCTATAAAGTGTGACAAAGAAAATGGAAAATTCCAAGGTCATATTAAGACTGTATGGGCGTTTAAAAATGATACCAATTTACCAAATACCGTCTTGGTTCAACTGTCTCTATCAACGTTGAGAGACGCCAATTCCAAGGCAGAACCTACCATTATTGCTTCGTGGGGAACACAATTACAGTTGATTTCCATGTCCCAAAACTGTTCCAAGTTACCTTCGAAAGATTTAGAAATGACTGAAGTGGAATGTAGAGTGGAGAAGAAACTTGATAACGCCACCGAGGAAATGGCGTCTTTTGAATTTGATGCTTCCGCTTTGCCACTCGCGGAATGTCCGCAATTTTTCCCCAAACTTTATTTCCACGTCAGTCGATGCCAAAATTCAGAAACCGGATATGAAGATGACGATGAATCGTCAGGCAAGAATTATATTCCCGTGGAAAAGCCTACATCTGGATATTCTCTCTGGCTTGATTGCGTGCTTGTGATGCTCTTTCTCGTTTCAAGTTTGGTAACTGCCTACTCTTGCTACAAAAGAGCAGAGGTAACTTTTAAAGGAGATGGAACAATTTTAATAGAAAACTTTTAATGTTCTAATGCAATATATTGTAATGTGCATTTGTTTTATCTTTTAAAGAGGGCGGTTGAAGCAAGTCATGAGGGATCGAACTCTAGTTAATTTGGACCAGAAAGAATATTATAGATTATTTCTTCTGATATAGTGTAATTACAATACTGTTATTTATGCAATTAATTTAAACTCCCTTGTTTGTTTTGTGGAGCAGTAGTTTGTAAATTGAGAAATAGTTTATAAAACATTTGATTCAAGAAAGTATTTTGGAGAAAGTAAGCAATTATTGTACATGTAATTAAACAAATCAATGCCAAAAAAAACATTTTCCTTTTTAATCCATTTGCATTTCTGAATTTACAATTTGTATGTGTATTTATTTATAATTTAATACTGAAATATAATTAGGTAATAGTAGTAATTTAGGGAATAGATTTCAATAAATTCACATCGTATTAGGTTTAGCCTCTGCGACCTCCACCACCACTCCGACCGCTACTTCTACCACCTCCCGATATACCACGAAACCACCCACCCCCACCGCTTTTTGCTCCACTTCCATTACGTTTGCTCTTGCCGGATGATGTTGATCCGCCTCCGCTTTTGGAAGATGAGCCCGATGAACTTTTCCATCCTTCCCTAGATCCTATTTTATTCATATCATGACTGGAAAATCCTGGGAATTCGGCTTTGGTGCCACTTCCTGTACTTTTATTCTTATCAACTGAGGAGACTTCTCCTCCTCCAGAACCCATATTGGTGCCACTGCGCTTTGAATTTTTATTGTTATTCGGATTAACGAACCCCATGTTTGGATTCTTCTTTTCATTTCCTTTATTTTGCCTTTGGGGCCCCTTTTCCTGGTCTTGGACCTTCCAGCCATACAGAGGATTGTTCTTTGACTCGGTATTTTTTGTTCCCTTCGGGAGATTCCAACCGTATGAAGGTGCAATATTGTTCTTATTATTGACTTGCCCGGATCCAAATTGTGGGACTGGTTTCTTCCATCCGATAAATGACGCTGGTTTATGCCATCCTCCATCACCGTCCCTCACAACTGTTAAAGCGTTTTCCCTTCGAAAGTGTATTGGATTTCTGTTGTAAGATTCCATTCGTCCATTGTAGCCAGAGTTCATAGAATTTCCACTAGAAAACCCCGAATAATAATTTCTTCCACCGGATTTCCCATACGCCCCAAATCTAAACCTGTTGTTGCTACCAAATACATTGTTTCTAAAATGAGACATTTTTGGAGGAAGGATAACAATAAGTGGAACGTTATATTTATATCTTGGATAAAATCTCCGTCTGCCAGAGCCATTGAACCTTTCAGTTGCTACTTCGACTTCAGCATGGCTTTCGGAAATTTCACCAAACGATTGTTCTCGGCCATCCATTTGCATCAACTCGACCATCCTGAAAACTTGTTCTTGACATATTTCATATTTCTCTAGATGTTCCATGAATTTCTCGGGGTTGGTGTAACTCTTATCAAAGATGGAAAAACACAGACCGAAGAATGTTGCAAGGAAATCTGCTTCGGACTCACTTTCGGTTACATTTCTCTATGTCCATTTTAAATGACCTATATTAATATATTATGTTTTCAATATCAATTTGTTTAAAATTATAAAACAACTCTTACATTCTCAATATGGTGAGACCCTCCAAACCATTCCTCTAAAGTCTGTGTTTTAGGAGTAGTAGAGACTATATTAAACGGCTCAATAATAGGCCGAGCTACCACTAACGCATTTTGAAATACAGAAAGAAGCGCAAATAGAGCAAGGAACAATTTTATATTTTTCGATTCCATTCTGAATTCCAATAGTTGTTAAACTTTAGACCCAAGCAAAGGACATTTTATGACAAAACTTGTGGCAAGCAACGGAATCAGTAATAGTATTAGTGGTCCGGTAACCGGACTCCGGTTGTAGTTTCAATAAGGATGTAGCATGAATTTAGTGGTACTTTTGTCTAATCGTAAACGTGATTGACGACAAACACTCATAAGCTTGCGTAAATCATGATCATGCTGATGACAGAAAGTTCTTCACGTAATTTCTTTTGTTACAAGTTGACACAGGAAATTGAAATGTTTGCTTTATTATTGAAATGTCACGAGATAATCATATTCATTGTTAGTTAACAATAATAAAGATATGTGAACACATTAGCAAAAGTTAAAATTGTGCAAATACATGTCTAAAAATAAATTTATATAGAAATAATAATTAGATTAGATGAGTTGCATTCGATTGATTTAAATATTATAAGTTACTACTTGCTCTTTGTAAATTATATGTTTATATTTTAAGGGGTTTTAAAAACTCTAATCGCTTCAAATATTTCGTCGTCGTCTTCGTCGTCGTCTTCGTCGTCGTCTTCGTCGTCGTCTTCGTCGTCATCTGAAAGGTCAGCAATGTACCTTTCCACCTCCCACACATCTTTTATTAAAGATTCACAAAATTTGACACTTTTTCGTTTTCCCTTCTTTTTAGAATCGTCACTTCGCCTTTTTAAAATGGAACGTGTAGGTGAGATCTGAGAACCGGAATTGTCCACTGATTCAACTTGACCAGGAGAAATTTCCTGATTTTCTTGTAATTTCATGTTACTGGAGTTATTCATAGCATCATCTTGTAGATCTGTCTGTGCATGCTTTTCCTCGTCGTTCTCTTTATTTTCTTCCACCACCCATGTTCCCTCCGTGCTGGCGTCCTCCTGTTGATTATCAGAAGGTGATTGTTTTTCTTCGCCAGAATTGGAGTAGATTTGTCCCTCCGCTTGATCTTCATCAAATGGGGGGACGATTGCGATCGGTTGTCGTTCCTCCTCAATCTGGACATTTGCCAATGCCAACGCTTCAATTGCACTCTCAAGGTCTCTAGTATTGGTTTTGGTTTGATGAAGTAGAGCCTTCCTCGCCTCCATCGTTTCCTCCACAAGTTGCTTGCATGCAAGGGCTGTCTTCTGGAGTTCATTTTCCACGTGCTGAATTCGTTTCCTGTCTATCTCTGCTAAATTTTCCACGACTGTATTAATGCTATCCCCTTCATTTTGCGTCATCAACGGTTCACTTGTTTTCATGAAACGTTTTTTCAATAGATTTCGTTTCAACTTTCGATTGTTCAATTTTTCTTTGGTAGTTTCAGTCTGCTGTTTACGCCTTTCTATTTTCTTATCCAATGTCTTAATCGATTCTTGTTTCTCTTTAATCAGTTGTTTAAGAGGGTCATTTTCGTTTTTTACCCTTTCGCACTCTTTGTCAGCGGCGGCCAGTTTTTCATTTGATTTCTTTAATGTAGTGATCATTTGCTTTATTATTGAAACCCTATCGTGGCTCGTAGAATACCTTTTAGCCATAATCAACTGCTGGTTAAGTATTTTCAGGACACCCTCAACTCCTAAGCTTTCTAATTTTTCTGTTGTAATGACCTCAGGTGGAGATGAATTCCCCGTACAGTTTGGAGTAGCCGGCAATACCATTTTCAATTTGTTTAAAGTTACTGACTGGACTGAGTTACACAATTTTACTTTTCAAAAGCAAAAATGAAGTTAAATTAAACGCAAAAATAGAACAGAATAAAAAACAAATCAATACAAAAACGTAACAACAATACTTGCTTCTAAACTTGTATGTACATAAGATTCTTGTTCGTGCAAAACAGTTCAAACTTTAGGTCTGCCGACTGGGAATAATATGCACATGTACGAGTATCATTATAGTTACACGAAGAAGAGGGGTTCATTTTTATGGGAGAATGGAAATGTTGACTGAAGAATATGTTATAACAGGGTTACTAGTTACTGAGAGAGAAATGGTTAACTTATGGGTTGCTTTATACGAAAGTTGAGTAGAGGAGATTGAAGAAAGACCCTAAAATCTTTCTTACATCCTACAGGTTACAAATGCATGCCTCTATTGCATTGTGAGAAGTATTTCTATATTCTAGATATTCCTTGTGTATATGGTAAATATCTGGTAAATATGTTTATCAGTCTTTCTTTACAGAAAGCGTTGATGTGAGCATTTAAGAGTGTGCCTTAAATTCACGATCTATATGAAAAGTATGAAGTCTCCATTCATTCTTCAATAGTTCTACCATTACAGACAGTAGGAAGTCTTCGCTTCGGTAAGTACACGAATCGCGAGTGAACTAAGAAAATAATAGTATTATGGGTAAGGTTACTTTGTTTCACTTATTTACAACGAGGGAAATGCATAATTTCATGGCACATGCATTATTATCATAACATGGCAAGTGATAGTTATCGCTTTTTTATTTTATATGTGAACGAGCGATTCCAGGCAAGAGATTTTGTTTTACGTATCTGATGTAAATAAAGTAATGTAAAATTAGCTGATTCGAAGAAAGTATAGTAACAGAGTACGTACTTACGATTAGAACTAACGATAAGTAATGTATAGATACAGGCGGATGCGGATTTGTAATGGAAAAAAATTAGGATTTGTTTCAACTTTAACCAAATTAACTTTACAATAATGGCCAATTTCAATTTGCAAGTTGTGCACGTTGCCCCGTTCTCTCTCATGCTCCAGCCACATGCACATGCAAAAAACATGAAATGTTAAATTGTGTGGCCTAGATTGCACATGAACGTATTTAATTTTGTAATGTCACTTCACTAATCGTAATTGTAAGTCCATTTCTTTTATGTAACTTATAAATGTAGATTTATGTACATCTTATCTGAAAAAACTGAGTTGATGCTATACAACTCTAACAGAATTAACCATAGATCAAGGAAAAACTGTCCCTTCATAAACTTCAATCGCTGCGTGTCTGTGTAAACAAAAGTACCTATTGTACTTTGTTGTATTCGAATTTTTAAAGTTTCATATTTGTTGATAAAGAATTGCCATTGAGACTTTTTCGACTGTTGTTGGTCCTCCTGGGTTGTTTTTGCGTCTTTCATAAATAATGTTTACAAAGTCTTACCTTACAATGCTTACAATAATGCATACAATCCACACGAACTAATGAAGAAAGATATGAAAAATGCATTTTATGTAGTTTTGTATGGAAGTAAAATACCATTACCAATTACCAACTTCGAGTAAAGCAGTTGAATGACAACATTGACAACTATGATTCATAGTTTATTATTTCCTTTCATGCGTCTTCTCATCGTGGTATTTGGTATTGATTATGTACATCCCAACTTATTACATTTTTCCTGGTCATAATTTTTTACACTACAAAATTAAAATATTTTGATAAAACTAAACTATTAAGAAAGAGTAAATACACAGTCCATTGGTAGAATTGGGGATGGAAATTGTAAACTTCACCGCTCTGAGGAGCTCCATGTTATCGTGGCGTCGTCTTAGCGTGTGGCTGCTGTTGACCAACTTAATTTTTGGTAACTCCTTTTAAATTAACTTGGATTTAATTTGTATTTAATTCAATAATACTAGGTTAAATACACATTTTCTAATTTATGCTTTCTGCATGCTTAATTTAAAGTTGCAGATTCTTTAAATTGTGCATACGGCAGCACTTTTACTTTTGTTGCTCCCGTGAATCCAGCCGACTTATCTTGTGACTCTAACGAAGCCGGGCGAGCATTCTTGAATTTAAATAACCAGATTGAAATTGAACAGACGTCAGACGTGGGAATTCCCATATTTCAGAAACTGACATGGCCAAGAGACAGTCGGCGTTATCCACATACCGAAATACAGCTGACTTCGGAAATGGGAACGCTGTTCATCTTTAATGACTGGAACTGCGCGAATATTTTAAAGATGCCCCATGCTAACGCTGTTCTTTTTGGATGGGACTGTAGTCTATTAGATTATGGGTGGAGGTGCAAAGTGGGATTATTTCTCCCAAAGGATGAACCTTCGGTTCCTCCACTTTCACTGGAGTTCAATAAACCGAAATTCGATACGCCGCCAGACGAAGCTTGGAAAACTTTAATGAAGGTTCCGACTCCTGTTAATATTGACCACGATGATGCATACTTTCGAAAGGCGTGGCACGACGATCAAAACGACTCTCAATTTGAAGATGAAGATCCAGTGGATATGGACGACGAAGAAAAGCGAGTTGTTTCACTTATTGCATCTTTCAAAAAGATTTGGACGAGAGACCGGAAACGAGCCATGACGCAATTCGAGGAAGACGTCCTAATGATTATTGAAGTTGTGGATGACTGCATTTCCTTGTCTTGGATGGCCGTAGCCACTTTCTTTTTTGCAAAGTATTTTCAACAGATCTACCAAATCATAGGCAGTTTTAGTAGGGCAATGAGAAGGAGGGGTAGGAGGCGACGCATGAGCAGTATAAATAACGCATTAAAACAACTCCTAGATTGCTGTGCAAAAATTAGCTTGGTTTACATCACTGGAGGTACGATAATCATTTGGATTCGAGCTGTCATTGTCGTCTTTACTTTTGATTTCGTGTGTGGTTAACAAACTGCTTTAAACTTAATTGTGATGTATGCGATAAAACAATTTCTTTTTTTACATTTTGATTTTGAGTCAAATGAAATCAACTTCTGACTTTGATTTAAAATATTTACTTAAAAGAGCAAAATTAAATTTAAGTAAATTGTAATCTGATTAAATCAAGTGGACTGAATAAACTTATCAGTTTTTACCCTATAATGCATCTTCTTTGAAATGATTTAATGGTCTAATTACATATTTATGCGTTGAATCACGGAATCAGTTAATTAGCATATAATTAATGTGCAATCAAACTAACATTGTCATTACTTAGCATTGAGGTATTGAAGGACGCCAAAAGGAAATTATTTGTAACCCGATAACCGGTAATAAATTAGATGTGGCAATTTTATTACTATCACCTACCAATTTTGAGCAATATGCTTCACAGCAAGAAAAAACTGACCAACCGAGGTTGCTTCAATTTATTATTCCAAAATTCACAGACTCAGTTATTTTATCATGCCAGACATTTGCAAATACACCCTTGTCTTCATTTGCCTCATGGGCCAGTTTGAGGCTTTGGAAATTTATCTGTCACTTTCACCGGAAAGGAGTGGACCAAGCACAAAAAGACCTGGAATGTCGCCTGGGATAACAAAACGTCCAGTCACGCAAACAACTCCAACGGAGTCCTCCACGTCTGATCCTGCCACTGCTTCAAAACGACCAGGATCGAAGTCGCCGGGAGCACCTCCAAGTCCTCCTCCGGACGTTTCTGGAGGAAAAGCTTCATCTATGCACCTTCCAACAGAATTATTAGCATTACCTAACCCAAAGAAACCAACTAAACCTGTAAATTCCAGTAACTCCACAGACTTCATCCGGGTGTTTACGGAGTTGTGTGTTTGTGAAGAAAATTGGGACAAAGGGTCTGAAGCAAACAATATCGATACTAATGAGAAGAGTCGACAACGACGATCTGCGCTGCCAGGGAATTTCGTCGTCAGCGTCACATGGACAGACAATGACATTGACGCCGGCACGAGTATGTTTTTATTTAATGAACTTTGATATTGGAAGATTGTACAAACTTTTTTCGTGAGCTCATTTTATTCAAATAAAGTCTTTCATTTCATCCTTTAAAAGGATTCCTTTGTAATATTTTTTTGTTGCTAAAATGAGACTATTTAGTTGCATAAAATTGACATTTTAATAATATTATTTTTAATTAATCTATTTAAATACTCGTTTAATTTCAAAACGGCTCTATTGAAAATTAGGCAAATCTTCATTATAGTTTAGTTATGTATGAATATTTTAACTCGTTTTGGATTTTGAGGAGTAGGAAATTTCGAATTATGCTGTTAATAAATGTAACACTTTATTTTGGGCTAAGGATAATTAATGCGCAAAAAGCAGGCAAAGGTGCATAAGTTTCCCTTAATATCCTTGCCTCGTAGCCTACGAGTTGTAGGCTTAGAAGATGACCACTGTATAAGATTCACAATATTAGAATTTAATAGTTTTTCTATTTCACCAGATTCAGATTCTCCAATTAGCCAGTCTTGTTCTCCATCCTCAATTGCTGCAAGTGTCGACAAAATGGATTTGAAGCTGCGATGCAAGCAAAATAACTGTTCAGTACTGACCTTTCATTCCACCCATGGAGGCTCTTGTGGTATTGAAGAGGAAATCTTCAGTGTTTTCGAACTTCCACTGTTTGACCAGTGTCCAGACTTCACGACTCCAACTCAGATGCTCCATGCAACACTCTGGATGAAGCACCAATGCGAGTTTGAAAACATGACCTTCGACTTCCATTACCAGAGTTGGAACTCTTCATCGAGTCAAAGTCCCTTGTTTGAGATGAAGGAGGAAGAGACAATCGGCTGTGTTACCATTTGGATTGAGGAGGCAGAATTCCCATCAGGAATTCCCATTATTCCAAGAATATTCAGGATTACGGGACGGAAACTTTGCTGCAGGTTTATGAAAGTTGGTAAAACATGCCACAAGGTGAAAGCATCGATGGTGGAGATGTTGGCAAGGGTCATTGCCTCTTTTTACGAGCTTGACTTCGATATTGCCCTTCGCATTATTACTGGAATGCCGTTTGTGTTAATTGGAAGCATCTTTCTTGTGTCTGGAATATGGCAAGTTATTTTCTAATTTACCATTTGCACTCCTAATGATATTTAGTAATGATGGTTGAAATTGGGGGTTAATTATTTTGTTAATTATATTAGCTTCTTTAGAAAGACGAGATTTGACAACATTCGGGCAGTTGGAGGTAATATAAATCATAATCGGATTCCGAATCAGAGGCGACGAAGACGAAGAATATATTTTAAGCGGTCATGGGGAACCTGAATCAAGTCCATTTCCTTACTTCGTTTTATAGGAAGTCTTATCAATAAGTAAATTATCTAAAATAGAATCACATATATATTTTTGATAACTTTTAATAATATAATTATTCGTGTGGAAGTTCCAATTTCAATGATTTTTCATTTTCGTTGCTTCCTTTCCTGCAAAGCCAATGAATGGCCCATCATATCATAAATGATAAAACACACGCATACTCTTTTTCATGCTCTTTTTTGGTTTGGTTAGATGTCGGATCATGATCATCTTGCATTATTTGCATTTAAATACAACATCCGTTTATTTTACCGTCGTTCGGTGCTGATAAGCAAATCATTTCCAGTGTAATGTTTTTCTTTAGTGAGCTTCCGTTCAGTCCGGATGAATTCTTTTCGATTCTATCAGACTTTTTTCAGACACAGGCAGAACTCTACATACTTTGTATAACACGTTAGTTTTAGTTAAATACATGATTTTTAAAGACAAGTAAATATCAAATTCAGACTTGCAAATTATTAATTAGGCGAAAATGAAATTATTTCGAGTGTTTAACCTGATAGGGGCAATATTACTGTCGTGGATGTTCATGTTAGTTAGCACGGTCACAGTTCGTTCTGTGATGCATCTTGGAAGGGCAGTGATTGGAAGTTTGAGGACAAATGATGGGAAAGGTTAACTATTCACTTAAGTCAATTACGATTAGTTAAGTAAAGATTCGGGTTCGGATTAAAAGATTAGTTATAATTATCCTATTAATTGTAGATTCCCAACCACATTGCGATACGAGAGTGTACAACACGTTAATGGAAGGGAACTCAATGAAGGTGCGTTGTGCTCGGAACCGCTGTATGCCAACGTGGGAGATTGAAAAGGACGTGTGTGATGTGGAAATGGATGATTTCCGAGTTTCCGAGCTTCCACTCTTCCATCGATGTCCAGATTTCAGTTCTCCTAAAGATCTTTTCGAAACCACGATTTGGATGTTTTCTGAATGTCATTGGGATCACGAATTTATTGCCTACAACACCTGGAGGTGGAATGGAACTATGAATCCGAAAATGGCTAATAATGAAACTGGAGCGTGCGTCAAAATCTACTTAGGAGTCGGTCCATCAAAGCGCACAGTCTTTAAGGAGTTGTTCTTTAACCGTTGGTGGAAAGCCTGCTGTTGGTTTCTAAACAGGGGCATCGTTTGTCAGCAGGAAGAAATTGGTGGATTGGAGAAGTTGGCAACCTACATTGGTTACTACATTAACATGGAGGTGTCCAAAGTTCTTCACATTATCAATGTTTATATACCGTTTACCTTCTGGATGCTTTTCTTGATTTGGGGTTTCACCACCATTGGACGTATTGGATTTCAGTAAGCCCCTCCAATTAAATATTATTGACATTGCTATTTTCTCAATCTCAGGTAATAAATTTTATATTTATTTTAAAAACTTCTTTTTTCTAATTAACAGGAGATATGGCCTTCATCTTCAGATGCCGATTCATCTTCATTATCATCACCCAAGAAGTCATATTGCTGTCAAACGATCCCCTGGGTATTGATTGGATTGAATTTTGTAGCCATAATTCAGACTCACATTTTCATGAGGTAAACACTTTAATAGTCATATGTATGTATTTCATTTGTGCTTTAAATGTTTTGTCGTGTATTTTATTTTAATAATCGGTAATAATTAAGGTAATAAGTGTTCAAAAGATTAAATGTTGACTTATCACTATTAATGTTAAAATTAGTATTTAGATGGATTGTCTGCTATTGTTTGTTATTTTAAAGTTCATTTCAATTTCAGTGCTTATTTGTAATTTCTTTCCTCTTCCGCCTCGAGTTCCTTTTGCTCGTGGATTCGATTGAATATTTCTTTGACACTTGTTTCAAAAATGATTCCTCCCATCACCACTTCATTAAGAATATAATGGACCTAAGAAAGCACAAAAAGTATACAAACCTTTAAGAAATATTAGAAATTAACGTAAAATTTAATACTATAAAGACTTGTATTAATTTATTCTTGTAATACCTTATCCACATGAAAAATTATATCCAGTTCACGGACAGTGCCAAAACATTTATTTAATGCCAGAACAAAAATATTAATCAAGCCCAAAATTCCTAGCTCTGATTCTGTTGAGTCTGCATAGAAGACGAAGAAAAGTGAGCCGATATGCTGGTATATCAGCTTAAAATCAGAACCTCCCACAAGACTGTGAATGTGACAATTATTGTTACCAATATTGATTAGTTACATATCTTTTTGTAATTGAAAAGTATTCCGCCAATTAATCTGACAACTTTTACTTTAAAGATTACAAATAAAATATAAAGTAAATAAAGCACCTGTCGCTTTCTATAAAATTGCACATATTGTCATTCCTGTTGAGGACCAGATGAATCGTCTGTTCAATAATTTTCTGTTGTTTTTCCTCTGGCTGTAAATATATGTAAAATAGTTACATTAAGGTATTGCACGCAAGCTTTTTTCCAGGGTTTTTAATACTCTGATTCTATCACGATAAACTTACGAAATCCGTGTAAAATTTGGTGAGCCGCACATCCCCGTACTTATTGAACACCAAAATTGCATTAATCATGTTTAAGTCTTAAATTGTTTGTCAAAGGGTTTCAAACAAAAGTAAAGTGTAATTAAATAAGAGACGTTTTACCATTTACTAAATAAATTGCGAAAAACAATTTTGACACAATTCAAAATCATGTCACAATTAACCATGTTTAGATCCTAGGGGATTTTGATATTTGTCATATAAGTTGACGTAGGCATCATATAATGAACTAAGATTCAGAGAAAACAAATAATAAATTAATTCCTGGAACGAATCTCTTATTGCCCCATATTCGTTTTTCAATTTGTATCAAATTCATCATTATGAAACTAAAAACTCATTTATTTTCAATCCATTCAATCCAAATGCAACATTCATCAGTATCACATCAGTATTGTAATTCATGAATACTCAATAACACTGCAACTTGCAACCCACCGACTACTTCAAAACCATTAATTTCGAAATACAATAGAAAACATCACGGAGCATTGATGATTATCATGTCCATAACATTTTGCTTTGCTTCAAACAGATACATCATTTCAAGCAGAGAATTTAACAGAGGATTTCCTATGCTATGTAGATAGGAAAATTAAGAGCAGCGACGATATGCATGTACATATTACCGACATTATCATTACTTAAAAGCACAAAATATAGTAAAACAAATGATGAATGACATGTCAAATATTGTAGGACTTGACTAAAAGCTAAACAAGAATGCAATGTTATACCACTCAAGAATCATGATGTGAAAAGAAAAGTAGCTCCGATATTGGCTGATATTTGTCGAATTTGAAAAAATGATAACTAATCCATATCCATGCCATTTTTGCAGTGTTCATATATAAAGTTTTTACATACGATGTGACTATGTTTTTCAGAAGCAATGTTTTACAGCCAATTCGTCCTTGCACTCTATTTTATGTGATACATAGTTGATTTTCTAGATACAATGGTTTGGGAAAAAACATCCGTTAAGGTGATTGCAATCCCTCGAAACAAGCCACTCAAGTATTGGGTTTAGCTGGTTAATTTTTCTGACACAATAGTTTTTATAAAATCCTCCAATTCTTCAATTTTTAGAGCAAATTGATGTGATGTGGAAATTGCGATACTCGTTTAATATTTGCAGTGGTACTACCATCGTGTTTTAATCTCCAACTTCAGTGCAGAGTACAAAAATTATAAATTGAACTTTGCACTTAACACAGCTTTGATTATCACATAGATGAAAGTATACGATAAACCTTCATCCATGTGATTGTCAGTGGAAAATGCTTTCGAGAAACTTGCCATTTTGAACTTTGAAAATAATTTGGAAGTACAAATCCCGCGAGGAACATGTTCAAAGAATGGTGATTTATTTTGGATGAATCTTTTATCTGCTCTAATACTCAAAATAAATAAACGTTTCATTTTTGTGGTAATAAATACCAAGTCTGCTTGTTTACCAAATACAGATACAAATGGAAATGGATCATGGAAATTCCACTGAAAAGACATTGATTGGCTGTGTAACAATAATGATATGCGAACAATTTCATATGAAGCATTTTGACATACTTGTCAACAGTGCCAGCGATTCTTTTTTCTGGATTGAGATATCTTGGAAATGTTTAATGACTCCTACAGTTAGTTACATTTTTACTTCTTGGCTTAATTCTATACCGTTTTATTGGGAAAGCGTGAGTGATTACAGTAATTGATAATTTATCAGTGATAAACCAAGTTCTTAACAAAATGATTCGGCAATAATTGCATTAAATGAGAAGCCCGAAACCTGAACTCTGTTTTATTTTTCCAGCGCCCGAATTTTAAAAACTAGGAGACATCGCCGATTCAATCTCAGACTGAGACGTGGCAGGCGCGGAGTGCTGCGAATAAATATAATAAGAATTCAGCTTCAAATCATGTCTAGCAGAACTGGTTAATATTTTAATTGCATTGTTCTTTGTGCTTCATAAGGAGAAAATAGTTTTATTATAAGTTCCTGATATAATAAGACTTGTACTTGTCGACAATTTATTACTTGTAGTAATTTTTATGTTTATTATGTGTATCATAAAAATCTGCGCCACAGAAAAGAAAGAAATAGAGTAGCAAGGCACACTTTTTTCTTTGCATAATTAATGAGAATCATTCGTGAAAAATGAAATCACTTCAGTTCAATACGCAACTTGCCTTTTTAATGCTATTATAGTTTTAGCACGCTCAAATCTTGTGAAAGAAAGCGAGTGACGAAGTTATTGAGGCGGTGGTGAAGTATGAAAGCAAAGAATGATGAGTAATGAGGTGGAGTAATATTACCGAAATGTCAACTGCCCCATAAAATCAAACATAATGGAGCGACGCGACGATAGTATAGTAAGTGGTATGTAGCAGTAATATAAGACTATTATATTACTATTGTTACATATAAATAAGATATTTGTAAAACTGGAGTCGCCAATCCCCTGGCGAAAGAAAACTTGCCGTTTTTTATTACTAATTTATTTTGACTATAAAATCTTAAAATGTATATTATTGAAAGTGAATTTTAATATGAGAAAGGAAACAGCGGAAAATTGTGTCACACCGGACGTGATCGTAGCACTACGAGAGAGGAGAATTTTTGTAATGTAGTGACTAATTAACGTTAGTCCAGTGACTTTTGTGACGCGATTCAGAAACGTTATTGTTGTCTAACCAAATGTGCCACTTAGGTTTAAATAATTTCGTGTTTTCCGTAAACTGGTTTTTTCCAAGATGACAAAAAGTCTTTTTATTTTACATCTTTACAACAAGTATTTTATTAATGGATTCATTTCTAGCGGAGTTTGCGGGTAAATATGAATTAATAGCAAACGGATTTTTTAAATCGGCGTATTTAAAATTTGTGTCAATAACAATTCCATTGAAAAGGTCACATCGTTTTTTTACAGGAGACACAACAACTGAATTTCGCGATGATTATGATGACATCGCTACTGAGAGCAATTTAGCACCACCGGCATTTGAAGATGACATAGTATTTGATGAAACCGAAAACAAGGAGAACAAGTCTACATCTGCTGTAACGACAGCCAATAAGCCTCCTTTCAAAATTATAGTGGAGGTGGCAATTGTTTGTGACAAGGAATTTGCCGATTTGCACCAACATAACCGACAAAGGTTACTGGATTTCTGGACCGTGTATTTTTGGGACATCAGTGCCCGTTTCAGAACGCTTCAAAGCACACAGGTCACTTTTCATGTGACCTCGCTAACCATTATTTCGGTAAATAAGATGTAATAACGAAATGGCTTTATAATTGTGTTTATACTTTAAAAAATTATCAAATTTCTTTTAAAAATCAGAACATCTCTGATCAGCCTTTCATTGAAAATGCAAGGGACAAAGTGACTCGGAAAGTTTCTCACGACCGAATACACCCTTTATTTCAAAAATGGGTTTATACGAAGTTGAATGAGTGGCCTACCTTTGATATTGCCATGCTTGCCACGAATGCAGATGTGGAATGGAAAGGTGGTCAAGCATACTTCCGTGGCGCGTGTCAAGTTGACCATTCCAACAAGAAATATTTGGGGTGTATGTTGGCCGATGGGCATTTAGGATCTATTCCACACGAAATTGCTCATTTGTATGTAAAAAACATTACAAGTTTTAAATGTCTCATGATTATTTAATTAAGCGGTTTAAAACAAAATATTCTTTTTTTGTAGATTAGGTTCTCATCATGACGGTGGCAAATGGTGTCGCAAGTCAACACATTCAGGATTTATCATGGAGGACCATGTTACTTTCAAAGCGCACGCTTTTTCTCCATGCAGTGACCATTTCATTGCACTTTTTGTCGAATCTCCGAGTGCGACATGCCTTTCCAGAAGTAACGTCTCCAGTACTTCCCCCATTATAGATCCTGATTTTGACACCTCACTTCCGCCAACGATTAGAGAGCAGTGTGGAATCTTGTCACCAGGCTCTAAGCCTAAGGTGAGACAAGTTGATGTTGGTCACGCTTGTCAATTATGGACTTGTCATTTAAGTGACACGAAGAGCCTCTATTTTTCTCCGTTTGCTAACACAGAGTGTGGACACGGGAAAAGATGCTTTCATGGAAAGTGTGTTCGACCAGGAAGACTTCTTGTAAATGTGGGTAGTGGTCAATGTGTCTCAAGTACAGGTCACTGGTTAGATGATGCTGGAATTCCGACAATGGCACCATGCCCAAGATCATCACTTCCAACCGACCGATTTCACTCGGTGAATGAAAAGTCTTCAGCAGGAAGTTTGTTGATAATGCCTTATCAAGCATGGCCCAGTAAAATCCCTCAATTTTTCACAAAGTGTCTTTCATTTGAAAATGAGCCAAACACAAACTACAGACAAAGTGTGACATTTCATGACTGCAACAGTTCTTCCATTTCACCACTGATTGGGTGGGACATGGTTGATACTGGAACTGGAAGTGATGAGTTCCTTCTCTTACACCGGGCATCCGGCAAATGCGCCACTACTGATCAAAAACATTTCTTGAGGAACATTTGGATGATTTCAAAATGTGATGTGAATAATTCTAATAACCGATGGAAATTCGAAAGTGTTTTACCATTACCACAAATGTGTCCACAAAATGATCGCTGTGAGGCTGATTTGCAGGCAAAAACGTACGTGTCTGAAAATAGTACTTATAGAATTATAACAGTGAGAGTTGAGCTGACCAATTATTTCGGTGTGGCTGTAGCACCTAGTGCATTGATCTTATGGAAAGAGAATCTCAACTTTAATGATATTCCTAGAAATTGTGTCGAAATGAATGAGTTTGAATTAAAGTGCAAAGTTGGACGGATTTTGAAAGAGAACGAAACGGTTCAAGTGGCTGCGATAAATTTTGATACTTTTCATTTACAAATTGCTAACAATTCTGATTTGGAATCCCAGCTTGGGATCAAGGTGACTCCAATCACAGCGTCGAAAATAATTCAATGTGGTGAAGAAGGTGGTTACAATGGACATGTGGGGATCGTAGTCTTTGCAATCATCTTTGGGCTTATCTTAGCTTTCATACTGACCATTTGTATATCCTATCAAAAGGTAAGGGTAAGGTAAATCATTAACAATTAACTCAATTATTTCAGTTACTTGATATAATGCATTCTATAATTTGGCAGGTCTGTCTTAATCGCTTTTTTGCCACTGGCAGTTGTCAGAGTACAAGAAGGGTCTCAGCGTCAGAGAAAGTAAAAGGATCCCAGGAAGATGATGATGACGTCGACTTTGACGAATCAACAAATCTTGAAAAAGTGGGCCTCACTCAATTGAGCTAGGTTGTTATTTTAAAGACTATAATCATTTCACTCTTGTCACGAAAAAGCTTATCTACCTTTGTAAAGTGTCATGATTTAAAAAAAACAAGATATTATATAAAGAACATTTACTAAAGCAATTTGGAGAGGAAATGGCCTAGAACGTGCATAGTGGAGGTCGTTGTATTTTTCATTATTCCAAACTTTAAAATTACTATACATATTACTTTGTCTAGACTGAACTTATTAATTATTTCTTCCGATACTAACTCCATTCTATTACACTGTGACACTGTGATGCTAAATATTTTTCTGATCTTTAAATTTTAAAGTTTTCCACTTAATTATGCAACTATAATTTGTGATAAACTTTCAATTGCTACTTATACGCAGGCCTGTACGTTACGCCGTAACAAGAAATACTTAAATTATTTTTAATTGACCTCATACATATCGATATATTTGTCCTCCCATGATTTAATACTTTACTTCCCGTTGTCTTTGGGCGGGGTAATTATCTAATTTTCTATGTAACTTCTCTAGTATGTAAATCAAGACAAGTGGATGAAAATGGCAACTTATTTTCACTCTAACCGCCATTTCGTTGTAATATGTGCAGTATAAATTAAATTTTATACTTGCCTACCTTTCATTCAAAGGTATAATATTCTTTAAACCTAAAATAATTAAATATATTCATCAGAAAACCGTTGATTTATTGGGAAAAGTATTGAGTTGAGGTGGAAGGCAAAGCACATTACATATAACTTTAGAATTAACTAGTCTGAATCCAATGCAGGATGGCTAATGACTGAATTTTACTTAGTCAGTTTTTCTGCAAAAAAGGCATTTTTACAAAATTGTTGCTTCCTGCAAATAACTTACTGTTAAACAAATTCACTTGAAGTATATATATGCTTTAGTGTGTGATTTTACATTAATAACTCATACAAAATGATTCGAACACACGGTCTTCTCTCATACTTTATTAAAGGAAACGATTTATTCACAAAAATAGCTGGCAAACTTTTTCATTTTGACAGTGAGAAGGACAGTTTGAAAGTAATAAAATCAGGAAAACGGGGTTTCATGGTTAGGTNAATAGCTGGCAAACTTTTTCATTTTGACAGTGAGAAGGACAGTTTGAAAGTAATAAAATCAGGAAAACGGGGTTTCATGGTTAGGTCTTTGATCATATCGATTTTTGCATTTCTCGTACTATTCCGACTCTTACTGCATACGAGAAATGGTACAATGGATAAAGTCGAAATCGGTGTTTATATTTTATCGATTATTATGCTCTCCTTGATTGCTGTGTGCTACCGAGAACGAGCAGGGAGAGCAGAAGAAAATGTACTCTTTGTTAATGGATTGATCTCGTTTGAGAAAAAATGTGCAGAAGGTATGCAAAAAAAAATACAGCCCTATCATTACATTGTAAATTAAATTATGATTTATGGTGATGTAAACGTTTATAATTATTTTTTTTATAAATAGATTGCCAATTGAACACTTCCTTACGTGGGAAACTTGCTATATTGATTTGTCAAGTGTCAGAAAAAATTGTGGTACCTTTTGCACCTCTTCTCTTTAGTTTTGGCTGTGCATTCAAACCAACCATCCCGTTCAATATTATACCGGAAGTTTCTACTTCCTTGCTTGCCTTGGAAATAGTTCCCATAATTGTTATTCACATCATCACTGTCCTCATTAATTATCTCTTTTGGCAGATGTGTTGCACTATGGCATATTCCACTGTGGACCTCTATGCTTAACATCATGCCAATTTGTTGCTCAGAGGAAAATTCAATCTTCTGGATTGTTTACAGAAGAGCTCATAATTTTTCGGGTTTTGCAGTTGTTGACCACTTTATTCAACACTTCCATTCAGGTGGTTTTTGTCTACGTTTTTGTGGAACTCTGTTTTTGTCAGATTGTTCCTCTCTACATTGTTCTGGATGGAAAACTCAGAAGCCAACTTTCACCGCCCCTGAAAATCCTTTTTACCGCACTTCCACTTGAAACTGCTCCAGTCGTCGTGCTTATCTACGGTCTCGCAGCAAATCTCGACTACGACTCTAGAAAGTCGGTGTTGGCTCTCTATTCTTGTGGTAGACTGATGAAAAGTAAATATTTTAGAACTTTTATGAGATCTTATAAGGCACCACGAATTCAGTTTGGGACTGTCAATTTTCTGGAGAGAACGACACCTTTAAAGGCGGAAAAATTTTGTTTGGATAGAGTCATTGAGTTGGTGCTGGTCGGCAAACAAACTTAAACAATAAATCTAATTTCTATCTGTATGATTTGCATTTATTTGTCATTAAACTTTTAAAGCACTTAAGAATATTTAAAAAATAATAATTTCACAAAAAGAGAAAAGGTGATACAGGAATATTTTCATCTGTACTGGTTTGAGTTACTGGCTTCGCCAAATATTTGAAAAGTTCCAGGATGTCCTCAGCAGAGTCATCTTTGAGCATTGGAGATTGTGAAATGATTTCTAATATCATATCGGCAAGTTGTCTGAAACCCAGTTCATTTGCTGCCTATGGATCATAAAATTAGAAAACCCGGCAGTCAGAATCTCCTTTTATCTAATTCACAGTATGTATGTAATTCTATTTCAGGTGTTCAATTGTTAATTTAAATCATAAATTGTACATGCATAATATCAAAAAGGGTTGATGGGTGATAACTGCTCAGCGTCTTCTTCCAGTCGTTTTGAATTCCATGAGTTGGAACGTTGTTATTTTTATCAAAATCCAGTTGAACCTGCCAATAAGAAATAGTCAACATAAAGAAAAGTTCAGAGAAAATGACGTGATGACATAATGACATCAAATACCTGGTTCAGAACAGCCCACTGAAGAACGTCCCGGATCGTTTTGGACGAAATAAACTTCAATGTAAATGTGGGTTGTTCCAAATTCAAAAGTCTCTCTCCATTACCAGGATCGAAACTCAATTGTTGTGTGAGTTTTGTTCGAAACCATTTAAAGGCGACCGCAGTGTCCACCTCGATAATGTCTCCTTCCTCGCTAATAATTTGAAAACCAGTTGAGGCAGCCATGATAATATTTCAATCTCAGTTAACTTGAAATTGCGGAGACTGAGGCGACGTAGGTGGTGTAATAACATTTTGTTTAATAGAAGAGAGCCTAGCTTTTATTTACGTATGCCGCGTAGCAAGTGAGCACCTTGTTTGTAATTTTCCAATGAATTTTTGCGTCATTTTAATGAGCTTCTGAGGAAATTCTTCCATTGAAGTAGGTGGAGAACAAAGGTTAATAAAACGTGAGAACAATGGGTTCGAGTCTAGTCAGGGTTTAAGTTCAATAAGGCTAGCTTCAATTTCCTAATCAATAATAAACTCAATGACAAAAACACTTATTAAATGGCCTTGTCATTGTCATCACATAATTAATGCCAATAAATCCGGGATCCACATTTTTTGGAAGTTAAGAAGTCTATGCAACGATATCATTTTCTGAAAGAAGACTATATTATATCTGACGAGAAGGGGCTACCGGCCGTCGCCGGTGAAAATAAGTAAAATTAAGCGTCCCAATAACAGTCAAAATACACAGATATCGGGCAATATTTACTAAAGTGTGACTTACACCAAAAAAGATTGAAAAGTATGACTGTA
>VYYJ01001208.1:0-34420 GCA_021029165.1 Cyphoderus albinus | reverse complement strand
ATTTTGTAATTTAATTATAACGGTTTCTATGCTTATCGGCGGCGAAATGTCAAGAGACCTTCGTAACCGTTCTTTGTAATTTTTACATTAACTTATTTCGAATTCCTAAGTAGTTTTTGAAATACATTATGTGACTTTGCTTTTCCTTATGTTCTCTATTTGGAGGAATGAATATTTTGTCAGTTAACGCAGCGAGTCTCCTTAATCTGCGAATGTAGGTTTGGGTTGGCGTCTAGCTTTTGTTGTAAGTTCTTAGTTCAATAAAATAGTTTGAAAAAAATGGGTATTGCACAATTACAATTAGTAGCACAGCACAACTAACAATGTAACAATCAATTTCAAGAACGCAAGCACAAGAAACAGAGGTTGGAGGTTGAAGATGAACGGTGAACTCACTCGATGATATCTACAATCTAGTACAGTATAATACCAATTTGACTCATTTTGCCCCATGATCTGTGAGCAAGTGGAAGGGTGTTCCGCGAGTGTGTGAGTAGAACGAGGTTGCATCAGCGATCAGCCAGCATTATTAGAGAGCAGAACAGAGTCTGTTCAACAGACACTAGACACCAATATTTGGTTGTTGGAGGAGGCAAGGCAGGTAGGAAGGAACAGGGGAAAGAGAAGTTTTGGGTGTTTTTGTATCACCCAATTTAAAAAGATAATTTTAATAGTTTTAAATAGTTTTAATTTAATTTGAAATAGGAGAGGCTATCAGCTATAGTTAATTAGGATTTCTTAGTTGAGGCGAAGCTTAACCATTGGCATATTTAGGTTTAAATTAAACAACAGAACATCATTTAACTTTGGAGGTTTTCATTCATTTAATTTTTAATTATAAACGGTTCGTGTTTCGTTGATATTGAGTTTATTGACAAAACCCGGTTCCTCTAACTTAAGAGAGTAAGTTTCCCATATTAATTTAATACCAACATCTTATTACATTTGTTCAGTAGAATTTTAAAGAAGTGTTTAATTAATATTTTCAGATTCTCGATCACCTGATACAAAAATGCCCAAAAATGATGTCGTATTTCAAGCCTGCCTCTCGGACACATCGGAGGACGAAATCCAGGAAATACCAGTTGTCAAACCCCCTCCCATTGTAATCGACTTGCTAGAATCTGATGCTGAAGAAGAAGAAGCTGATGGTAATAGTTCACAAGTTCACCCTTCAGGTTTCGTCGATGCTATCTTGCTATTCCTTATTTTTCGGAATTTTACGTTAATATCCCCCCTCACCGATTTTCACCAAAATTGGTAGGATGATAGAACTCGACGAAACGAGTTGAATGATACTAATTTCATGTGGGACTCGGCTCATTTAGTGACCCTAATGGGTCATTTATTGCAACAGTAACCAAGCACCTTTAGAGTCCCTTTTTGGGCCACCAAAAAGCAACTTTTTTTAAAAAAATTTACCCTCGCATGCTATCCCTTAATTTTTTGTTTTTAAAGGTGCTATCCCTTAAAGAAAAATTAAGGGATAGCATCAATGAAACCTGAAGGGTGAACTATTACCGAACCTGATATTTCAGAAGATGCAGATTCAAAAAAGTCGCCAAGGAAGAAGAAGAAAAGGAGGAAGAGAGAAAAGGTGCGTGAACGCCGAGGAGATGATTCCATTACTGATTGTGCTAGTCTAGGCGGTCATTCGCCCTCCATGTCCGTTCTTGATCGGCCTTCTGTTCTTAGTGAACAGAGTGAAAGTATTTCACCAAATGTTGGGAAACGTGGTGGCAGAGACACTACCTGTGGTCCGTTAAATGATGAACAGACAAAATCTAGGTCAATTTCAAATGAAAAGCCTGATATGTTGTCCAGTTCTGTAAATGCGCCTGAAGGTAGTGGCTCCACGTCTGAACAAAATAAGAGTTCTCCCAACAACGTACTTTCGTCAGGCTTACACTTTGAGAGATGTGTTGATGCTCAAAGTAAAGATCAAGCAACGGAGCAGGTTGTACCAGCAATGACTGGTTCTACGACCGGCACAGAAATGATTGGAAATACTCCTCGAAAGTCGTCCGCACCGACTCTAGAGTCACAGGGCAATAATAGGTCAAAGTCAAGAGACAAGAATACGGTTGATGCTCCCACCAGAACGAGAACGACGAGCTTGACTGCTACACAAAGGACGAACGAGGAAATTGTCAACTTCTTAACAACGATAGGAATTTCTTTAGATTGCAATGCGTTCAACACCCCTTCCGGAAAACGGAAACGAGCTGGTAAACGAAATAAGAATGCCATGGACGCGAGCTCGTTGGATTCATCATTCAGGAACCACACAGGTACCACTAATTATATTCAAAACAATAATTAGGTCATGCCATATTCGTGAATGTTGGCTTTTCTGGGGAAGTTACATAAGCCAAAATCAAAACGATTGGAATTTAACTGTTGGAAACAATTTCGTAATTTATGCATTCTGTATTATAAAATGAAACATGATGATTAGACTTCATGCTGTAGATAAACTCCAGAAACCTGATGATAAAATGCAAATTTAAGTTACGATCTGATGTTTGGTGTACATATTCACCTCTTAGGCTGTAATAATAGGCAGTGGATTTTTAGGTATGAATTTTGTGTTTAGGTTGGTAGGTATTTATGTTTAAAATAATGGCAAATTAGGCAACTTTTATTTTTCACACTTAGTAAAGCAAGGTTTATTATTTACATGAATAATTATTGCATGTTTTATTGCCATTGTTTAATTTTCTAGCAATAATTTCTTGTCCTTATAGCATTTACCAAACAGAAGGTGTTAATCAAAAGGCAATTAAATACTCTAGAATAGTTTTTCTCGTTTTTCAAAACTTCCTTCACAGAAAAAGTTACACGCCACTTTTTGGAGAAATTCATCATGAATCTAAAGATTTGGCATTTTTCTTTCAACACATTCAACAGTTAAAATATAAGTCAAGGATTTGTAGAACTGAATTGACTTAATTGTGTTATTTTCATATTTGGAAAATTACTTTGTAGATGGATCACAGCCAGTGAACATTGCGAATACAATAACTGCAACCCAATCTGTGGATAAAAACAATACTTCATTAGCAGGACCATTCGTTTCTGTCTCCGAAGAAACTTCTAGCTCTCATGTCAGTAAATCGACTCAAAACAAAAGCCCGACCCGAAAACGCCAACGCATAGCCTATCACAAGGATATTGGCGACTACGAGATTACTAATGTGGATTTAAACTCCGTGGCCACGAATATACTATCTAACATAAAGATTCCGTCCGACATATCTACTAATTCACCAAAGCCTACTAGCAGTAACGACAACTTCGTTTCAGTTTCTACTTCTCCCAAGGTGCGAGTTCCTGAAACTGTACTAAATAATTACGCTTCAACAATAGAGTGTGTGGCAAGTGGATCATATTTGACGGGCACTGAGTGTGGAGAAACTAATTCAAGCATTGTACTACAGCCAGAATCAATTAAGTCTTCCGCAGCAACGAAGAATATTATAGTTCCAGCTTCAATAATATCAACAGATAATGCAGCCACCGGTGAAAAATTTCAGCAGCAAGTGTCAAACGTATTGGAGGAGGCTCAATCTACCAGGAAAGAAAAGAACACTGATATTGTACAGATTGATACAACTCTCAAGCCACAAACCAGCCTGGGGTGTGAAAATGAAGGAACGAATAAGAACAAAAGTAAACAGTTGTCGCCATTAACTGAAACTCCTACTTCAAGCAGAAGCCTCAGTTCAAGTAACCATAATCGTTACAGGCGAAATATAGAGGATGTGTCAATTTCCAGTCCAACTGGAAATCAGATCAATGTAATGGGAACAGCTCCACCACCCGTAATGTTTTGCCAGTCATTTAATACAGAGAATAATGGTTTCCCAACAACCTGGACTGATCAAATGAAAGACTTTTATGGAAATAATTACAATGAAAACTTTGAGCATCAAGATGTTTGGCCGACTCAATCAGGTTCGTAGATTTTTGTATATTACAGCATTAATTGTTAGCTTAAATGGAATTTAAGAATGTTTTTATTAAGAAGTTCCTCCGTCTGGTAGTATAGCTGATGGCTGTCCGGCCGTATCTGCATCCACACTTTTTTGTGTCGGGGGTTTCACTCACCTAATGTCAACCAATTTCAATCCAGTTTTTTGTTAGCCAAGGGTCTCGGGAGTTGCAAAGGGATAAGCCATCATTAATCGTCACTTTTTAACGGTCAAAAGCAAAAAGTCTCAGAGGATTTGATGGATAGCCGCTATTTTCAGTATCTAGACCAATCGATGACGGAGAATTTAGTCGCATTTAAGCTAATTCCGTCATCGATTTGGTCTAGATCCTGAAAATGGCGGGGATCCATCCAATACTTTCTGAGATAAAGCCGTTTTTGCTTTTGACCGTTATAGTGACGGTTAATGATAAGCTGTGGCTTATCCAATAGTGCAGATGGATTCTGCGTTATCGATTTGGTCTAGATACTGAAAATGGCGGCGATCCATCAAATCCTCTCTGAGATAGCCGTTTTTTGATTTTGACCGTTAAAGATTGACGGTTATTGATAAGCTGTGGCTTATCCCTTTACATACGCAATGCCCGAGACCCTTTGGCTACCGATTGCAAAACAACTCATTGAAATTGGTTTACATTAAGTGAGTCAAACCCCTGACACAAAAAAGTGTGGACGGAGATACGGCCGGGCGGCCATACTACCAGACGGACGAACTTCTTAACGAAAGCATGAGCCTTCCAAGCATTCCATTTAAGCTAATAAGTTAAAAGTATTGCAGCATAATGCACTTGAAAATTTTCTTTACAGATGCTGGTAGATTATGGAGATCTCCAGTAGACAGTCTTATGCCTCCCCCGAGGAGTAAACGAAACTTAATTAGATGTGACAGATGTAAGCAAATGGGCAATCATTTTGCTAGGGAGTGCAAAGAAAAACCAAAACCGTTTTGCTGCCACATGTGTGGTGAGTCGGGTCATTCCAGTTATCATCACTCTCGTAGATCATGCCCACATGCCCAATGTCTTAATGTAAGTTACCATGTTATTGTGTTGCTCAATTACATTTTAACCTGTATTCTTCAATGTTTTTACTGATCAGGTTTTGATTTTATTTCCGTTAACAGTGCGGAGAAACATTACAGCATTTTTCTCAGCAATGCTCAAATTGCCTTTTGCGTCGTAAGCCTACAAGATGTGAAGTATGCAATGTCGTCGGTCATAACCAGGGAGTTTGTCCAGACAATTGGAGGCGTTATCATCAAGTGACATCAATGGAAGAGTATGAAAAGGTATTTGTATTTAGTCTGCGAAATTGTTGTCTCTCTTTTAACACAATATCAGTCTCGATCAAATATGTTTTCCTCGTCATTTTATATTTAATATGATCTTATTTGGTAGTTGCAGCACCAATTGCACGGGGAAGATTCTAAAAGCAGAAGCAGGCGACAAAGAGGCCCAACTCATTTGACTTCATACAAACGTTCATCATCGTTGTTTTGTTCCAATTGTGGGTACAGGGGTCATTCTTTTTATGACTGCAACGGAAGTAGGTTTAATCCTTACCACAGAAACAAACCGTTCATCATCCATGAAGTGCCTTCCACAACTACGAAGAATACTACTTCCAGTCTTATCACAACCAATGAGCCATGTCCAATTCCAATCTCGTATGATCCTAAGTCTGGTCGAACGGTAGTGTTGGGCACTGAAAACGATATGCAAACACCGACCATATCTGTTGAGACTATTCAAGTTAAAATTGCAAATGATCTGGCAACTCTTGAACGAATCCAGGTGAAAATTAACAACGACCTGGCTTTGCAAGACACCTCTATAAAAAAATCAGACGAAAGCCGGAAATGCAAGGAAAACGAACACTGCAAGAATTTGTTGAAGAATAACGAGAAGTGTCATCAAAGCATTTTACAGAAACAAGCACATGAGAAGCTTCTAGATGCTGAGAAGCAGGGATATTTGGCGCAATTCGAGATGAAACATGACGTGCAGATAGCAGTAATTCCTGACAATTATAAACTTCACATTTGTGGTTCAAACGCAACTAGCGCAGAAAAGGATTTGTATCGTTATTTATGGGACAAAGTTGGTATCAACCAAAAATCAAGCATTGGTAATGGAAATTTGCAAGAAAGTACAATGGAATCTGTAGAGTCGAACGGAATTAACGAAATTGGAAATGGAAGTCGTAGTGGTCCCGTGTGCACCAAACCAATTGCTACCTCCCAAGTTGAACAACCCTCGTCTGTACCGGTGTTTACCTTAGATGACGATGACGATTGCTGTGTGTTGGCAGAGATACCGAAAGATAAAAAGACAAAAGGAGACAAGCAACAGCAAAGCTCAGACGGAAATGACGGTAAGAGGAAAGCTTTTGAAAGGGATTCTCCTTGTCCTGAAATTTACACAAATTTTGAAGCTCTTCAATCTACGACAATTCAAATGGGCGATAAACAAGCCTCGACAACAGTAGGCTCATTAATGCATTATGAATCTCCGCTTGCCGGCCTGGGACTCCAGTCCAAAGAAGACTTCAGTTCTATTAACATCAGTGAAACTTTCAGCAATACATCAACCTTAGACAAAAGCAGCGTCAACCACTCTTTTTCATCTGGGAATAATCCACAACTTGTTGCAAATCCTTTCTGTCGCACATCGTTTAATGACAATTCCGCTATTCTCCCCATCATCCCTCCTCCTACAATTATCAATCCATTCGTAACGTCGGCACAAATACCTGATCCAGATTGCAGAGAAGTAAACCGAGCTTCACCAAAGGAAAATCAATCTGTGAGTGAGAATAGCATTCCAAATATTACGAGCCAAGTCCGCGCTAAGAATAACAGGACAAATGATTGTATCAATAAAGATGAAGAAGTAGAGAGGTCAAATCACTTTAAAGTTCCTAGCAAAGTGGTGAGAAATCTTAATCTTTTAAACCACGAAAGTCTATTAAATGATGCATCCCTTCAACATATCATGACTAATCCCGAGGACCCGGGTGACGAAATCGAGCTTATTACGATCGAAGACAACAATGAAGATGATGAATTTGTGCGCAAGCTACAGGAATATGAGAATGAAAAAAAGTACAGTGTGACTCTGTTACAATCTGAATGGAAAATGGTTTCAGAGGAGTCCATGAGAAAATGGAATGTGGTTAACGAAATTTGCTCTTTTTTCGGAGTGGACCTGATTTTATCAAAAGAAAATTCCACTGTTACTGTTACGAAAGGCTCTGACCGTCAGCGAAAATTGGCGAAAGAAAACATAGTTTCTTGGCTTGAGTGCCAAAGTTCCAACACAGTATACAATCTATTACCAAATGGGTTTGGAACAAATAATTCTTCAGACGAGAATGTGATTCTTTCAAACAAAGGGAAACGAATGAAGGCAAGGCCGAAGAAATTCAAAAAGCGCAAAAAATCTAGTCAATTTCGACATCAAAATGATCAAGGCTGCCCCACTCCTTCATCCAATTCGGGACAATCCACGGGACCTTCAAATCTCCAAGCGCGCAGTTGGAGAAAGAACAAGAAAGGAGTGCATCCAACCATTTCTGGTATTCCAAGACATTCTCCTAAAAGATTAAGTAATGTAAATAAAAGCGGCGTCCAAGCAGGATCAACGCCGCCCTCGGACCCCATTTCTAATAAAAAAGCCCGTTACTTCGATTTAAACATGAAGTGATTGAAGAAATATAAATCACGACTTTTAGTATGCATTGTTGAAATAGTAAAATTATGAAATGATATTTAAGGTTTTATACACGTCTTGCTTGCTCCCTATTTTTATGGTTTCAGTTCAAATATTTTAATGTGGTTAATATTAAATATTATATTGGTAAAATTTAACAAAAAATTAATCTAACAAGATCTGTCTTTCTAAAAATTGAAATTATTGGCTGGTAGTTTTCGTGCTGCTACCTTCATAGATTGTTACGTTTTGATGTAAAAGAGATGTATTATATTATACCAATAAAAAGAATATACACAAGAATACATGTAATCATTTAAAGTTGGATGGTTCTATTTTTAAACTATGATTTTTATTGTTTTAACGTAAAATTTTCGAGTTTGTCTTTACTGCATAGAATAATACTATATTACCTGAAGTTTCTTATTTACATTGAAGGCGAAAAAGACCTTGTTTGTTTCATACATCATCTAAGCATTTCATCTTTACTATTGTGAGTTATAATTCGTATTTAATTACAATATCATTAACAAGAGATCGATATAAAATACAGGATTGTCAGGAATGGACATTTCATTTTACACTTTATTTCAATACAAACTAATTTTGGAATGTATGTGAAGTATTGCCCGCTAAGGTTTTTTGTATCCGTGGAATGTTTAGTTCATTCTAACACCTTCGTCATATTCATATTTTGCTTCAAATTAAATCTATGAAATCTAATACCATAATCTACTTAATACATTAAGTTCACTTTATGAGTTCCAGTTTAGTATGTAAATATCACAAACATTTATCGTGAAAATTCTACATTTAGGGATAAAGCTCTAAATAAAAATGTGAACTGGTTCGGTGCAAAATGGGTCAAATGATCTGACTCAGATCTGTAATGTTACATAACAATAGCAGTCTAGTGTTGTAATCGTAAGATGGTTCCATTCTACAAACAGTGACATTGTCACCTCGTCGTGAAAAATTGCAATATATAATGTGTTCTTATTTGTAATTGAAACGCATTTTAATATTATTACTACACACTTGAATCTTTACCTACTCCAAATGCACTCTCTAAACTTTAATATTCCCATATGTAACAGATTGACTGTCTCTGACCTTTCCGCATATAAACGCACAAATTTTCCAAAGGATCCATGGGGTGACAATAATCTTCACTAATACGTAAATTGCAGCATACAAAAATAATTGCTTGAAGCGTGATGGAAGCCACAGGACTCTATACTCCATTGTTCCATCTCGATCTAAAATAAATAACATTGTTACATGACATGACATATGCATTGTTCTGATCATTTTGCTCATTGACATGGAAAAAGGACACTTACAGAGCTGCATTACTCCATAACCCATATGGTAAACTCCCATTCTGTAGGAACACGTAGGTACTTGTATTTCATGGATTTCCTTATTGATTGTCCTTATATTTAATTTAAGTGACATATCTTTATAAAGCTTTAGGTGTTCCGGAAGGCTTTTCTCAGTGTCTGGTAGCAAAAAGTCATGAATTATATGAGGCGCCCCACGTCCTTGATGGCGCAAGTACGTTGACTTGTGAGAATGAGCGGAGAATATTAAATTGGGTTGAAAATTTTCAATAACCTACACAAAGTAAAAATAAAACAGTGTAACTCTTTATTCAGAAGAATGGGTTGGATCCTGCTGATTTTGAATGTACATTTTTACATTACCTGCTGAACTGCATTTGTCATGAAGCTAAGAAGGGACACGTGTGACACAATAAATCGATAATGTGGTTTCTTGGTTCCATTTATCACATTTTCATAGCCCTTCAAAGGATTTTTGTACTCGCTCGGCATGAATAAATTCATCTTAATCAAACAAGGATCAGTCAGATTCACACTGTTATGATAAGCAGTTATCAACAAAACACGCTTCGTTCTTTTATCTGTACCTTGACAAACTGAATGTCCGTCCCAGAGTTAGAAAAATCTACCACCGTTCTTATATCCCCAAACTTTCTGCTGAACCAACTTATTTTCACAGGATTAGGTTCTGATTTTTCTCCTCCCACATCATTATCACCTGGCACATAAACATATGTCTGTTTGCAAACAAAAACAGTGGAATTAGATTTAACAGGGAAGCTGTTTATTAATTCATGCTACAACATCCCTTTAAATATTTAAATATATAACCGTTTGTTGCGGGTTCCGGTTTGTCGGCAAATCAAATATCCTGCGGAAACGTTTAAAGTATCTTCTGTACTCTGGATCATTAGCCAGTTCCCCTTCATCAAATAAATCGCCCAAAAATACAATCACATTTGGTGATGTGTGATGCTTGGCTAGCTGGAAGTTTTTCCTTAAATACCTGAAAAGTAGGTAAATAGATAGACGCTTTTCCACAATCAATAAATTGACAGAATTTACTTTTTTCTGCTTTCTCCTGTATTACCTGTCCGAGTCCCATCTTGTAATCCAACCAAAAAAGAAACTTTCCTGTTCCTCGCCTTGAATTTGAGGATCAGCGACAAATAGAACTGTCATAATAACATTACCATCTTTGCTCATTTGTGGCCAACTTGTTGAATTAAACACGTAACTGAGATGTTCAATACAAAATACTGTGATTAATATTCCCGTCAATGCAATCAAAGCCAGTCGCCCTTTTCTTTTTAAAACCTTCATGACATTCCTCTCTCCTCCTCACTTCGAAACGTTATATTCAGTTATTATTATTGGGTAGTTATTATCTGATGAAAAAACTCAAAGTCATGCATGCATTTCAAGAAATTGTATTTTGTCCAACAAAAAAAAACAACTGGAATAATTGTGATGAACACTACAGGTCTAGCAGGTGTCTAGTTCTATCATAGAACTAGAACTTCATTGTCATATCATATGTAGAGGACTTCTACTAACACTTTCTGTTTTTCTATCGTGCTAAAAATGGGTAGTATATCGCGGGTACTCTTGGGGCAAAAATGGATTTTCCTTCAGACAAGACTTGGAGAAAAATGCTGGTACTGGACTGGAAGTTCCAGCTTATGTTGTAAGTATTCCATGCATTATTCATTTATTTATACAAGTTTTGCAACCACGCTTATTGTAAGTGGTGATGACTCTGATGACAGTCAACTCCCTTGTCTTCGTAAAGAAAATTACTACTACTATTAAGACATATAGTTAGTTTAAATCTGCAGTTCAATAAAATTCAACATGCTCGGATTGCTCCATTTATTCTTTTATAGAGATATATTTACGAGATAGATGATAGATTATGGTACATGTTATAAAATGTTCTTATGTAAAATGTTCTCTTCATATTTTCGAAAAGGGTTTTTAGTAACTAACGAATTTTGATAAAGCTCGAGTTTGAATCTCATAATGTCCTTATTAATGTGAGTCGGACTTAAAAACTAATATTATGGCCTTTGTTCTTTCAATGAAACCTCGCTGTCACTGCCTTGCTAGCACGCAATCATTTTTTATTAGATTCAGAATAAAGAGTACAGGCTCATCTCGTGCAACAGCAGAAACTTGCCTGTTTTCCTCCATTGTTTTAAGTATCCAGTTGAGTTGAGACACTTTGTGCACTTTAAAAAGCCTTACCTCCTCCTTGGCATTGAGGTTCATTATAACTCATGATTCTTTCCAAAGCTAAGCAAATGCGAGCTCAAAGACAATTTTAATTTAACCCTTTCAGATTACGTGAGCTAGAGTGCAGCATTGGTATTGGTACGAAACAATCGACTTCGACAGCAACATTTTATTCATCTTCATGCTCTTGCGTCTTCTTTTCGATTGTTGCATACACGAAAGCGTTTGTCGAAAGCACTGCCTTCAGTTAACAACCATCATCCCCCATTCAACAAACAGCCTAAACAATGGTGAAGAGAAGTCTCTGTAGTCTGTGAGTACTGGTAAAACCGCTCACATGTGCTTTGGCTCAGATCAGTTCTCTTTCTGACGCTTATGCATGAGCATGAGCATTGTTGCAATAACTCATTTGCGCACATTTTTATAGCTGCTTGCGCCAGTGACAGCCAAGAATTACGTGAAATAAGTTTGAAGTTCTTGGCAAGTTCCAAATATTTAAACTAATGCAAAAGTTGACACACAATCATCAGCGTTAGTTTGGTAAACGATACGATAGTGTGTTATATTATTAAAGTTAAATCATGGGCACTTTCAAATTGAATATATATTTTTATGTTAATAAAAGTTGCGTTAAAGGTAACTGTTTGAAATCTCTTGGTGTTGAAAGTCAGATGTTGTAAAAATGTAGTATATAAAGTAATGCTGTGACTGCTTTCTCTAGACAAAAACTATGAATGTACCTACATATGTATGACTGTGTAAATTGTGTGAAAAACTTTGTGAATTTTGAAAGTGAAAAGTGCTTGGATTGAAGAATAAATACACCTTTGGAAACAATGTTGGATTGCATTAAAGCATAAGGTATTAAATCTTCCATTTAAAAAGTTTCATTTTATACGTTATAGTGAAATCGAAATTTTACCAAAGTCCCGAGACTCTGTGTTTGCTTTTTAAATTATTAAAAGCATAGAGTATGTATGTGTTTATAATTTGGCGACTTATTTCTAGTAGAGTTTTGTTGAATAGGCATTGCAGTTTATTCTTGTACAGTTAATAAGTCATAAAAATTATAGAGCATCATCACTATATTAGGTATACCAGTTGTATTAGTTGTATAGTTTTTCCATTTCCCTTTTCATGGTTTTGCTCCTCTGGACAATGGGTAAATTTCCTGTTTATAACAACAACACCGGTGAACACTTAAGCATCGAATGTAAAGCGAGTTAATTTGGGCATTAAAGAAGGGGAAGCTACAAAACATGGACTATTTACTCGATTTTGATGCGTGTGAGAGGGGTCCGAAAAACTAACCTTATTCGAAAACCATTCGATTCACATGAAAAGTGTTTTCTAGTTTTACACACACAGTGAGTAAATCCACCGAATCCAGTTTGGTACAGAACTGTCCCATCTCACTGTAACATTAGGCTACACGTAATGGTTTTCCGTCCGGCTCCTCATTCTGCTCGTCTTAGGTTCTGTTTCCTGCCTGCACCATTCGCACCTGACATATTTCAGTAACCGGAAGACACGGAAATGGGGTTGAAAGAAGGGAGGGATGTTGTCTTGAGCTAGTAGGGTAGTTATTGCCGCGTAGTTTTATCATTTCTTCATTGCCTGTAGGAATATTCCTATTCAGGAAGTGAAAAGAGGTATTCAGATTCTACAAGTATGCAGTATTATGCTGCTTAATTTGTTGGAAATGGCATGGAGTGGAATGACTTTGTAACTCCGTAATATGATGAAAACTCTATGCTCTATCTATTGATTATGGTACTTGTTTATAAATGGAACTGAAATCAAAAGGAACGACAGAAAACGTGCATTGACCAAACAACGAAAGCGGAAATCAATGGAATCGTTTTCCCTTATCCGCTTTGTGAGTATAAATAGCGCAGAGTAAATAAATGCACTTTAAATTTACTTTACATACGAATACTTTTAATTCAATGCATATGCTCCTCTAGACTAGAATGATGAAGCATTATAATTTTAGATTTCATGATTCGTTAAAGGGCATATTGATAAGTTTAAACAAACAACAATTCATAGCGAATTGGAAAAGAGGGTAATCGGGATAACGGCAGAACCATAATGTTCAATTGCCGTTACAGAATGATGGTAATAGGGGTGCAGTGCGCATAAAAATTACACATTTATGCTTACGTAGACCCGGCCACCACCGAAGAATTGTGAACCTTTTAGTGTGTTACATGTTCATCTGGTCAAGCCAGGAAAAGGACCATTCCTTGCTTTCTGATTCACCCATTCATATTCCACAACCTAAATTATCAAACCATCCATCTTCAGATAATAAGCAAGGATTATTATATCCATTTTACTATTCTGTTTACATTTCCGGATGGGAGATGCATTTGTTTTAGACATGCCAAAAAATATGTCTATCCATTTTATTTGTATTTTGTGTTAACTCGGTACCAAGAAACCGGAACGCTTTACATTCTTCTTTCCTTTTACTCCACTCCCACATTTATTACGACCTATGCGAAGAATATTAGTATGTAAAAGAACTGATAAAGTCAATGTGAAAAAAGTAAGCTCATTTAATTTACCGTATTTTTATTTCGACTGGCTCCTTTATTTAAAACATGAACTATACTGCACTCGCTGTGATGAGTATGCCTGGCGTCTTTTTTGAGGATTATGAGGATCACTTGCAAGAGTCAACTAAACATGCAATCGACGATTTGATGAATTGAGGAAGACTTGTTACTTTTATTCAAGAACCGCTATTCCTTGGCTGGGATTTTTTGTTCAAATTTTATTTTCCCACTACACAAAATTATTGCATAATTTTGGAGTAAAAGAAAGACGGATAGATAATTAGCATGACCCGATATAATTTTTTTTTACTTTTGAGCGCATAGATCTGTGAAACATATTTTCTTCCAACTTCTCTTTTATTTTATTACTCTTTAAGTTATCTGCATTGCTTGAATCCAATGAATTTAGTAACGCCTTTGAATTCGTATGTATTAATCATCACAAATGAAGACCAAACATTACATTTTCATCTATATGTTTTGGCGGTTTTAGGAATATTTCTTAAATAAGCATGGAGTTTTTTGCAAAACATTTTAATATTTGGTTTTTAATGAAGAATTGACAGAGGCTGAATTCCGTATGTAAACCATTTTAAGGATGCTACATTAAACGCCTGGTTGTATTTTTATAAATATTATGAAAGCCTTAATATCCAACAACAATGGTAAATAAAGATTGGATCTGGTTACGGATTGATTTTGATAATTCAAATGATAAACCTTTAAAATGGTGAATCGTTTCCTGAGGACAGCAGAAGCCAAATTAAAAATCGGAATTAAAGCGAAAGCATATAATTGGGTTCTTGTACAGCACTCACGCGTTGCGTTTGAAATACGATAGATTTTTCCATCAAGGGTCTTGACAAACTATTTTTCACATTACCCCAACTAACGTCATGTTTCAAGGTACTCTTCGTGAAGTTTAGTACACCTTTCCCTTTCTTCCTCAATGAAAAAATACTCTTTTAAAATGGTAATACGATAAAAATCTCGTTCACTTTTAATTGTTGAAAAGAAACTCGTTGACTCTTGCCTTGTGGATGTTCTGGTATCAACTTCTGCATAGACAAAGATACCTGACAGTTCAACGTATTTATTAAAAAGAAATGCGTGTATCTTGCCTAAAATAGATAGGTACAGTGATTTTATCATTACAGTAATCAGACAGGTTGCATTAAAATGCATAACTTCGTAATTTGGAGTGGTGGAGGTGCTAGAGCAGAACATGTGTTTGAAAATGGAGATTGTTACAGTTGCCATTTTTATACCGGCAGGGTTGTGCGTATGTATTTATTAAATGACTATGTGTTATATATCGCAGTTTCGAGACTGAAGGCATATAAAGTTTTGTGTGAAATAGGTGACCAGTGATATAATCAGTAAAATGACTGACATCAAATTTGTCTTGAGTTTGGCTTTGTTGGTTTAAGTTTTAGAAGCTTGACTGCCACGCAGATTTATTGTTTGTGATTTCTGTATCGATAAAAAAGTGATTAGAATAATTTATTGTTCAAAATTAATAATGTGTGCATACGCTTGAGTCCTCTTTGAGTCCATCTTTATTTCTACATTATTTTTACTAATCGAATAGGGGCCTATGAATGCAACTAGCAAAACGCGTATTGACGTTTATATCATTGAGGTGAACATTAAACAATTTAATTGCGACCGCGTTCAACCAAAATGGAAGAATAAACGACCCATTGTTTCATTTTTGTTTAATCATTAATTCAGTCATGATAAAGTTATTAACGCACTTTGCATCATAGAATTGGAAAAGATTTGTTTTTGAAAATCCTCCTTTCTTCATCCTCCTGCACGCAGCGAGGAGAAATTTGCATCCATTTAATTTCTCGTTTTAAAGGGAATAAAATACCTACCTACAGCGTTTTTTCTATAGATGACATAATATTCAAAGTAACAACAAAAGCTTGCATGAAACCAGCAGCAATAATTCTATAAATCTAATGAAGCGGGTCTTTCCATCATTATAAATTATTTCATTTATTTGATTTGTTTCTTTGCGAGAGGAATATATAAATTTAAAGAAGTAAATAGCTAGGGTGTGATGGTTAAACACCTCGTTGAAGAGAATTCCTAGCAAGCCATTACGACTACTTTAAATACTAGTCAATCTAGTAGTACCTTTAAAATCGTTTACCATTGCTAACGAAGATGACAGAAATTTACTATTTGCTTTTCGCTTTTCTCTCATCCACTAATAATGACTTATTACGTGCACGGAATACTTCTGTGTGTTTGTTTATAAAAAATAAATGCCTTCCTGGTGCAACTTGGAGAAAGGAATTCCTTTCAGCCTCCCTTTTTACCAATGTTTATTACTTATCATTATTCCTGAGCGCATTCTAATTGACAATGAACGGGCAAACGGTGAAATCCACTTTTTCCTCTTAGGGAAATGCAGAAAAATGACCATTTTCCTTTAAACCATTGAATTTTTAAAAGAAATAACAAATACTAATTATAGGCACGGCAGGGGCATGCCAAGCCTTTTCTTGTACTGCAAGGCTGCTTTTTAGAATTTTATGAGCACCCCTTGCTATTACATCCCTTAATATGATTTTATATGAACAGAGATTAATGTATGCTCTCTTTTAAAGTGAGACTTTGCAATAATTATAATAATCCTTTTCCTTCAGCAACAACACATTAAATTCAGCTTTTTTAAAATTAGAAGGTTGGCTTAAAAGGTTGTTTTTAAATGTTTGAAACATTGTCTTGAGTAAGCATATTACTTCAAGGCACCTATTACTCCATTAAAAATGTGGATGCATGCATGCATACAAAGTGACGGTATTACTTGATGACGACGAATGTGATGCTGGTGATGATGATGGTGATTACTATAACTATACTATATGACGGGTACGACGACTTTTTATTAAATGATCGTAGAATGCATACATTTTGTAGTAATCGTTCAAGATGTTGTTTTTCAAGTCCTTTTCTGCTTATGAAAGACATAATGCAAATATTACCTCATCAAGTAAACAGCACCAGAAAATTTAAAACTCATCGACAACTGGTATTACACTTGGTTGAGCGCTAGAGCCAACATGAAAATAAAAAACGCAAAAAACAGTTACTATTATTATTATTATTGCCTTATCGAACGGATAAGTATAATCGTCTAACAACTTCTTGTTCGTTATCATCTCAAGTCCAAGATCGTGTTTTGATCTAGTCTACCGGTTTTCTTCAATTGGCGGTGTGACTTGCAGCCGTGCAAATTTGCTTTATGAAGAGAAACCTCATTGGCTTGTCTAATACACCTTTTGCATGGAGTTCAAAAAATGCGTAATTAAAGCTTTTCATCCCGTAGTGACTCGTTGACTTGGCTTCGGCTTCATCTGACGGATCATCAGCCAAGCACCTTTTGCATTTTGGTTATTAGTAAAGCAGTAAATCTAATATAAAAACAAGACCTGGGCAATTGGCGATGATTATGAATTCTATTTTCTCCTCCAAGAGTATGAATTATTAACACAAAACAGTTTTTTTTTCAGGATTGAAAGGAAAAGTTGTTTAGTCCTCTTTAGCTTCAGCCGTTTTGGCTTGGACTTGCTCTCAACATTTCTCTCTTTTACTTATATAAGCGCGGAAAATTTTCTTTTTATTATACCCGTGGAAGATTGGTACTGTTAAAAAACTGAATTGGCATTGGTTGGTTGGAATGGAATCGCTAACAGTTGAACTATTCGGGATGATTTTATGTCCTGTTATCTGAATTTTGCAATAATGATTTTTTTGTTCCTTGCCTCATTGTAATAATTTTGGACAGAGACAATAAGTACTTTGTCTTGCGTTTCCGTGAAATGTTATACCGCTACTTTGAATGTGACTCAGTCATTATAGGAGAAACTATACAATTAGCTGCTGGTCATGTTTGTAAAAAAACAAAAGAATTTGTCGGGCCATTGCGAGTTTGTGTTGGTGTTGCCGTCGTTTGACATATAATTTTTAGCCTAATCAAGTCGACCCTGAAATCTATGTTATTAGCAGATGAAAAAGCAGTTAGTTTGTGCAGTTTTCATTGCATCATAGTCATCAATTTATTATCGTATATCATACTTGCTATTATTTATCAATTGATACGACAAGAGTCAATAAGGATGATCCGTACACATTTTGACGATAACTATCTATTCAATTCTTACGAGTCTATTTTATGTGAATTGTATTGAGTTTTTCATCATCCACGTTATCTATTTTACTTGAAGTCTGTTTTCTCGCTTTGACTTTGAAACAATAGTTAACCGTATTTTTAAGAAAAAGCTGTAAATTTGGGCCTGGATCCGGATTATTATTTCTCGACTTACTGTTTCATAATATTTTATGCTACATAAAAGGAAATATCATTACTAAATTAATGATTTAACGGGAATTGCTACCGTTTTCGTTTTTGGATGCCTTATTGCTTCCTTGTTGCACTCTTGTTGACAATTGCTACCATAATTCAACTATTTTTATTGAAAAACCGTATCCACGTTCAAAAAAATGTTCCGAAACCAAACCTTTGTGTCTTACCAATCAGGTTTTTTGTTGTTTGACAAAATGCGTACAAAAATTGCTTTACGCGGCCACTTCCTTTATGCAATATGATAAGAGGAGTGCCCAACAATTGAAAAGGCACGACGAAGGCATAAAAATGACAGTGATATTTAGTAGTCATTCTAGCCTTTCTTTCAAAACGCTACAAGTTGTATAATATGTAATGAATGCAAAATAATTAGATCGATATTTTTATCGTTCACAGTTACAGTATCAAAACGCAACATGTAGAGTGCCAAGTATTGAGTGCGGGTGCCGACTGTTTGTGATCACAAATAAGGATCCCACAGAGATCAAGTGAAATGAATTTAGCAAATGTTCATTACAACTCGATATTGTCAAAAGTAACAGTTGATAATGGTGATCATAGCCTATAGTAGTTTACCATTACAATCATAACGAATGTCCAATTTTACTTTTCTCAACCAATACCGGTGATGTTTAAACTCTCTTCCAAAATTCTAATCAAATTAGAATCAGAGAAGTTATTTACTTCTGCGCTGTTGTACCTTTATCTTATTTACTTACAACTTGCATCAGTTAATATTTAATGCGAAAAACTTTTACTCTACCAATGGTCATTTTATGAGCATGTTCTTGTCTTGTTTTGAAAAAGATTATCATTATTAAATTTGCATTACATTACACGAGTGTAAAGAAAAAAATAGTAAAAGAATCTTAATGAGACCACTCGCTGCACCGTACCGCATGTTTCTCTTTTCCATTTCGATGTTAGTCGGCTGACCTCATGAATCTTTCAATTCTTGATTTTTATTGTCCCACTGCTTTATACAAAGGAGTCTTGTTTATCTTTGAAATATGGTCAGTGGATACCTGATACTAAAGCACAACACAAATACATTGAAGAATAAAATCAATTGAAAAGTAGAGATTAATTTTGTCTTTAATGTGCTCCTATCGATGAAACGTTATTATTCAGATTGCTTTCGCGAACCACACCATGATTTACTGTGGTACAACAGGTGTCAAGATGTATGCATCGAAACGTAAAGTGCAATATCTGATTGCATTTTTTGCGGGATGGACAAGGCGGCGGCGGAAGACGGAAGGAGCTATTTTTATTATGAATAATTTGCTTCTTCGTGAAAACTTGAAAATGTATAATAAGTTCTTTCGAAATCTTTGGTACATTTCAGTTTTATTATGTGAACCTTGCGACAATGGATTGTGTTCTACTGATGACATTAATAAGGAAATAATTGTGTCATTTATTTTGTTATTTTTAAAAAAGAAGTTGTGGAATCAACGAAGGAAACGAAACCGTTAATTTTGCGTATTATTGATACTTGATATAAAAGAGTAAAAGTGATCCTTTCTTTGAGAACAAACTTTGTATTTTTGAGGAGTCAAGTCGGCGATAACGAAATACCACCTCGATGTTTCAGAAAAATATAGGTAATATGAATGTAATCACTTATTTTTTATTTCAGTCGGACGTGCGTCACAAAGAGTCAACTGATGATCTTTTACATTTTCATTTTAAAACAAACTTTCGTTCCTTTGCCGGTTTCTCGAGCCGGCAAATCGGCGCACGTTCACTATGAGTATAAAACACAATGTAATCAAATATAATTTTATAATCTTCTTGTAAGCATACTGTGTTTGTCAATCAGTCAGAAAGAAGAGCGTTTTCACATGTCGAAAGTACCTTTTGTGTAATTTGCTAAAAGCAGCGGAATACGGAAAGCTAAAATTATTATCCTTAAAAAGTAATATAATCTAACTAACCAGATGCGCATATTTTTTCATTGGCCAATTTTTTTTAAAAAAATGTGTTATCTGGTTGAGCAAAGGAAAAGGCGAAATGTGTCGTATTTGATACGAAATATCCTAATTGGGAGAAAATGATATATGTGCATCAGAATTTTTGTCTTATTATCACATTGTAAATATTATTTTGATAGATAATCATCGTGCAAGTTTTCGAAGATTATTATGACACTTTTTGATTGGTTTTTCGTAATAATTTTCATCATGACTATGTTTTAAGTGTGACAAGCGTCAGTATATGTTGTAAGTGCAAAAATAAGATTTCTCTTGACGTCCTACACACAAAGTTTTGCGGATTTTGCTTTGTTGTTGGATTAGCATATTTACATAAAAAGACAGTTCGGTCCGTGTGGGACTAAGGGATGACACCGACTAGTAAATTGGTGATTCGACTGAATTGAAGGTTTTGTGTGCCCAACACTTCATTTTGAAAGTTCTTAAACCAGTATACACAAATGCTACAAGTGAACATCTGAAAGTGATGCGACAAACGGTGATGGATGATTATCACAAAACGATACATGTACATTTTTGATTACAGGTTTTCTTTATTTAAATTTAAAAGGAAGAAAATTTGAATGCGGAGGAGTTTGAACATGGCATCTGCGATGATCCTCCCGCGCGCATCCACCATTTTCGTTTCATATATTGCGACTTTCTGTGACAAGTTTCAGGAAGCAATCCGTCTTAAATTGAACATTTTAAAATGTGTAAGCGCGTCACTTTATACACTAATAATTTATACTTTTGGTGCGAATGGGATGTTTCGACATTGCAAATAATACTCGTAATCAAGTTACCGCTTAATGGCGATTTCATATTTGAGATTTCAAACTTTTCAAAAAGAAAATCTGTCATTGCAAGGCAGTGCAGTGACATGATTTAAAAACAAAATTACTTTATTATGCTGTATTATTTGTTAACCTCAATGAGTAAATGATATGCTAATATTTAATACCTTTTTAGAACTTATGCATAATAATGGTTATAATGAAAAATAAGAAAACCCTATACTAAAGGCAGCAGGCAAAAGAAAAATAAATAGCATCTGCTGGTGGTTAACTACTATGGCAGATCGGCTGCGAAAAATGGCGTTTTGATTTGCGTCTGAGATTATGAGCTAAAATATTTTCATATTTCTTTTGATTACTGCCGAAGCAATGGAGGAAACACAACGGCTCAGTGACAGTATCATTTCTATACTTTACAAAAGATCCCGCTTTGTAAACTTTAATCTTTCTAGCGCTGGCTGGCTTATAATTTAAGTGACAATTCATTTGTGATGTGCATCAAACGGATTCTTGTACTCGTATATTCTACACTTCACCAGATACCACGCATTGACACATTTTTTTGCCACATTATGGTCGATTTTCGCATTCTAACTTGAATTAGCGGAGTAAATTAAAACACTTTACACTTGAACAAGCGAAAACGTTCTAATTCGTTTTACGCAAACCTAAAAACATATATATGCAATTAACTGTCCTCAAAGCCCTCAAACAAATCAGTTTAAAGTTGTCTTCTACATTTTTGTTCAATTTTGTTGGTGGTATTATGATTGGTTTAACGTGTAACCAAAAACAAACTATTTATTTTACAGATTGTTTTTATTTTAATTATTCAGCCGATGACTGAAGACTGAAAAGGGACCATGTACATAAAAAAATCATTCATGCGTGGTTTATGACTTTCATTTATGTATATAAGATGTTTAGCTCTAGCTTAAATTCATTCCAACCTTCTTCAACACATCAACAGGGAAGAAGAATGGCTAAGTCTAAGTGGCTGGTGGAAAGCATCAGAGTAAATTTGAGAAATTAAATTAATACAAACTATTGTGCGTGCGTTAAATGAGCCTTTCTCTGGCATAGAATTGATGATGCATTAACATTCTGTTTAGTGTTGACTGAGAAGAACTATTATTTCCTTGTGACTGTTACGTAAATTGTGAAATACCACATTCAAAATGAACAAGAAATCACTGTGTTGTCACTCCCCATACCAATTTTGTCGCAATTTCTGTGCCTCCTTGAGGAAAGATGGGTTTTCCCAGTGGCTATTAAAAACTAGTGGTAATTATTAAAGGTCATTTTTCAGAACTTTTTCATTCTTGCTTAATGGATGCTATAGACAATAAGGTACTACGAACTACCTACAAATTAAGTTTACTTTCTGCATCAGTGATTTCCAAAGCAAATCAAATCCGAACAATCTGGTGATCAGGAATAAAACTTAGCGTGACGACGACAATGCAAACGATTATAGGACATAAATTTTCCTTGTATGACGCATCTGTGCTAAAGATTATTATTGCCGCATAGTTCTTCTTTATAATTCAAATTTTTGTAGCCTTACCACTCCCCACTCAAACCATAGGGAAAGGATTTTATTTTGAACGTGTACAGTTAGTCCGAGTTATTAAGCTTGTTCGTTCGTAAATTATCCAATGTTCACTGGGATAGTAACAGTGATGCCGGCGCTGATGATCAATCAAGTAGAACCTGGCTTCGATAGAGAAGGTTTGAGGCATAAAAACTATTGGTAGGTAGGCAATTCTTTTGCTTGCCACCAACCACGTACCGTATCCTACAATTGTATGCCCATGCGCACACACAATCAATTTCTTTTCGTTGTGTAAGGAACACAAATAGATTCTCATCCCTACACAGACATTGCTTTTTCAATAATCAGTGTCAGAAAAGCAGATAAAAACCGTTATAGGGAACAATTCGTGCGTGAAAGTGGACATTTGGAAGACATTTTTCTAGACAGCAGATAATCAAATCTCTACTTGTGTGTAAAATAAATCTAAGCACTTCGTTGCACCTGCCATGTTGTCACATTTTTCATGATGTTTTGTTTACAACCCGAAATAACCATTTTTACACTTGTGACTACCAATTCTGGAACGTTTATTCATCAAGTTTTAAACCATTCAATTTTACAATGGAGTTGTTCTACAGAACTACGTTGGTGCAAGTCGTACGTATTTTTTAATTGATGCCCATGCACTTTATGTGGTTTTGTCTTAATAACGGAACGGAACTGAAGTGGTAGTCAAAATTAGGGAAATGCATCATACTGACTGTACGGGTGTGATGCGTGTTTAAAAGATTCGTAATGCTCATTTGAACATCACCCAAACAAAATGGTAAGGCATGTTTACATGTTTGCTAATGAGATTTTCTTTTTAAAACAACAAATCACGTTTCTCTCACATAACATCATAATGATAATTGGTACTTCCGTTCCACTGCAACCACGAAATTCTTAATACATTTTTCATACTTGTTTAAGACAAGGTCACGGCTATTTAAACTCTACTCAAAAATAATACCATCAGAAAATCCCGCTTACCTATGTTTTTCATTTTCAAGTAGTATTTGTAGCTGTTGCTTGAAGACAATTCATTCATCTTCGAAAATCATATTAAGCAATGTAATAACAATTTCATACATTTTTGTACTGTAACCCAAATTCACGCAGTTTAATGCGTACCGAGATTTTTAAATAAGAACGGAAAGAAAATGTATAGCTACATATTTATATTATAGTGCAAGTAAGTCAATCGACGGGTGTCGAATTGGGTTTAATTTGGTTGAACGAGAATACAAGTCCGGAAATCCAAATCAAAAGAAAAGAAACACGAAATACATAAAACGGAAACTTGAATATCTTCATTGCATATTATTGTGAAGCTTCAGTTTTAAATCTTTATTCCATCACAAGTAGATTTTTGCAGCCCCTTTCATATTGCACCTTGCCTACGCCTACACCTGCAGGGATAAAATGCAATTGTTGCAAATATTCATTTTGTGTATTTTTCAAGCGCTCTCTATTCTAACGCACTTTCCTCCTTTTGTTGAACAATGAGATTACATGAAAACTGTTGACATTGGCGTTTTAGGTTAAGTTCAATTCTTTCGTCAACAAAGTTAGATACATGATGTTCTTAGCATAGATATATTATAACTTAAGCCGGCAGCTATAAACAATGAACTTCTATTAAGTAAATGACTTCACTTTATAATGCTCTACATTAAAAAACTAAATTGAGATGCACTCAGGATAACAATTCTGGGACTTGATAACAATAAATTACTTCATCCATTTAGATATAGGTACGCACACAACAATATCACTGGTTGGATTTTCCCTTATCGGCACAAATATTGCTATTATTTTAAGCTGACTATGACGAACCTTTTCAGCAAGGGCGACGCTGTGGTTGTGGTGCATTTATTTTTTGCTGAATTATAATCTTGGCGACATGGCTTAAAAAGTCTAACTTTTGGGGAAATTGGGTGGAGCCCTAGTTTTGTCTATTAGTGCTCGCTCACCATTGCGCATTGTCTCTGCTGCATGCATGTTATACCAAGCATGCCGTTTTATGCTACAGTTTTTATGATATTTTTATTTACTGAAGCCGACTTGCTTGAAAATGGATGGATACTTGTTTCATGAGTTTCTTTTTTGTGGTCTCCTATGACAAAACTCTTTTAAGTTAAAGGAGGTTTTGCTAAATTATTGAATACATCAAGGTAGACTATAGCCTTTCCAATTTGAATGGTTACTCAATTGGATCCAGATTCCTTCTCGACACTTTTGGAAATGATGCAGGAAATGAAGCATTCATTTTTCTCGAATGCACAGAAAGTTGGCTTATTTTTTTTGTTACTTAGTAAAATTAAAATTCAGTTTTTATCATTGCTATGTTGAAATATGCATTAATCGTGTTCTTATCGAGACTAGTCGAGAAGTATCAATTCCTGCATCATTTAAACCGGATCCAATTGAGTATCCTGTGGAGACGCATTTTGGCAACCTTAGGTAGACATTATTATAAGTACATTAAAATTGGAAAGGGAAGTGAAGTTTAGTTTCGTGATTTAATAACATGAGTTGTTTATAATAGAAAAAATGATCTGACTGTGAAAACTATCTCAGAAAATGTTTCTGTCGGCTTGGGAGAACATGCATGACATATGAAACCTCTGACATTTTTATTTGGGCTTGCACATACATACTCTTGTAGAAGTTCAAAATTTATCTCGATACAAAGCCATTCTAATTTGTAAACAAAGCCACGTTTTAAGTAACATTTATTATTAAATCTATCTTGACTGCCCTTTACCAGGTGCTTTATGTAGCTTTCATCGAGTTTATTACAAGATAATGTTTTTTTTGTTTACCATGTAATATAACACATTATAATTTTAATGTAATCCTTTCATCCAATTTTTATGTTAAACAATGGTACGACTACCGAGGAATTAATAGGTCAGGGCTAAGGGAAGAAAGACGAACATAATCAATGCGCCTAAAAATTAGTGGAGGAAAGAACTAGAGCTGAATATTGTCTGCCGATATTGATTGAATCGAAACATGCTATATAAAAATTAACTTTGAAGAAAGATGTCATTAAGAATGATAAAAATAGAATGTACTAGGCGTGACGAATAAAAGAATATTTTTTGAAGAACAAAATCCCTACTTATTCCAAGATGGATCAAAGTCAAGCTGGCTCAAAGCTGGTGAGCTATTATGTTTTTCTCTTGTACAATGTTGGTGGATTTTATTGTGAAACTCTGTTATCTGTTATTGTGTTCAACTGAACTAACGGCAAAATTTACATATGCTGCCTCATACACTTCGAATCACTAGTAATTTTAATGTTCGTATCACGAGAATGTCATTTAGAGCATAATTCGCATAAAGTTTTGTACCAAATGCGACACTTGTACTGGAGAAAATTGTAAGCCGATTTACTTCAAGAACGTATTTAGAAGGAGTACATGTGAGAAGAGAGGCTTTTGTTGACGTTTTTTAGTGTTGTGACGAACATTGCTAAAGTTCAAGGTTCACTAGAATGACTTCGTTGAGTATATACTTTTATTTTATTTATTAACCATTTTATTTCAAAAGCATCATTTTCCTCTCTTTATTCAATAAGTTACCTATTTCTTTTTCTTACACCAGAATTATTGTTTTCACACCATCAAAACGCTACAGTACCAATTTTTTATATAGAGTACATATATGACGCATTTTAGGTTAGGTTTCTAAAACCAGTTGTCAGCAACAATATGCATAAGTGACAATGTAACAGTATGTGTCATCATTTCAGAGTTGTTTCTGTGGAGTCATTTCTTGCGGATTTTCGCTATATATTATCGTTCCCCCTCAAAACTTGGCCTTTGAATAGCTGCTGCACGTCTCTGTTCATGAATACTGTGAGTAAATACAGATCTGACAGGGGTTATGTAGTGTTCATTTTAAAAATGATGAGAATGCGAAGCAGTTTCATTAGAATCAAAGAGCAAAATAACAATCCAATAGGCGAGCACCACCACCTCACCACAGCCCAACTTCCGGTGTATCTTCACTTCACATTTGCAACACAGAAGCGTACTGCGTTTTCCCAGTGAGCTTTAGTTGTCTGTTAACTTATACCAGATGAAAAGTCAGTGGGAAGATTCTATCATTACTACTTTTTATATAAAAATATAACGCATAAGATATATAGTACACATAGGCCACTTTTTAAACAGTCAAACTAGAAGGTATTGTTCAGTTTAGTTCCAAACTGTTGAGCGTAACAAGATTAAAACGCACTGGGAGTTTTACAGAGAGGGTTGAATTTGAATTTCGTTTAGCATCACGAGAATTTACTGAGCATTAATATGACTACGCTACACTTTACAATTGTTCAATGGAGATTAAACTATTTATAACCCCAACACTTTGTCTGCTCCTTTATAAAATAGTTCATACTTGTGAAATCAAGTTGTTAAAATCTAAGTTCAATGTGAGTGCATTAAAACACTTAGGTAAATAGAGGGATATCCTCATCGCATCGTGTCCTAATTATGACTTTGCTGACGGTGGATGACAGTGATGGAGTAAATAATAGCAAAATGCCTTCCTTATCATTTTACAATAGGGCAATTCATGGTTGTAAAGTAATCAGATCAACGTGACAGAAAAAGTTTACCGAATTTGTTGACGAACATGCTGTATGCATTCGGATAATATCAGATTCGCCCCAAATTTTTGCTCTTGAGAATCAAGATCAAATAATGGATAAAGGGGTACAGATTTTTAGGTAACTTATGTAATTCAAGCGTTGAAGTTTGTGGTAAGGTAAGGTAATAACCAAAAACCCTCTTTGACAGGTCTTTACAGTATTAGCACTTTGTTCTTGTTCATGACAGGTTTCTGTTGAGGAAAGATCATTTATTACGCACTTTACGCTGTTGTTTAGCTTCCGTCGTCGTGGCGTATCTGATGACAAATAAAAACAAACCATGCGAAAATACCTGATTGCAACCATTTTCCAAAGACTCACTTCTGTCTATATGACTTATTTGTTAATCTTTTCGTCTTTTCTTACAAATTATACCTTCATTTCTTTTACCACTGAGCACAAATTGCAGATTGTTTGGTATCTAACCGCTTTTAAGTTTATCCGGAAAGTTTCGACTTTTACGGCAGAGAGTCGAGTGAACCTTTTGAAACGATTTCTGGTGGCTAAACTCATAAGATCACTAGTTTAAAAAGTCTTTCACGATTTTTACAATGTTGCTTCAATGCTTAGTTAAGTAAACAGGTTGCATCTATTTGAAGTTTTTGTCATCAATCACAAAACTAGTCTGCATGTAGAAAATATTATTCGCAGGTGTAGTTTTCCATTTTCTTACCACTTCCCTGTCAATTTTCAGGGAAGCACCTTTCCTTTGTCACCTACCATTACCTCTTTCATTTTATATGAATTACGAATTACGACACAAATCATACTCATAATAGTTGGGAGCTTCAAACTTTAAAATGAGCCTGGATTTCAAATGATTTTACTTTTGCTACTCAACTCTTTCAAGCTAACCCAACAACATTATGCAAGTTCATTGAAACCGAGCTTTAAATTATGGAACGGAAATGACAGTAATAATGTCGAAGAAGATTGCTACGATCATTGTTATCGCCATCATTTTGAACAAACTACTAGAAAAAGCTCCATTAGGATAATGGAGCAAAAACAAATGGTTTACAAAATAATAACATTTTTGAATGGATGTTTTCAGAAAAGAGACCTTGTGCTTGTCTTTGGTTATTCCCAGTGTAATATGGTAGATTTTACAAGCGTCGCCGTGATATTATTTACGTTTGTGCGGTTGTGACGTTGTGAGCTCACAATTTTAGTTCAATAAATGCTGTAATTCTACGCAATGCAGAAGCTTTTATGGGAACTTCCGACAAGGAACTTGTATTGAAAGTTTCGGGAGAATATCGAGGAAGTCGAGTAGGTACGTTTTGCAAACAACGATGGAAAATTACTTTTTCACGGGAAAAGGTGGATGCACAACCAGTAATAAAGAAGAAATGATGACTGTAATGTCTACATGAAGACTAAAAGTGCCCGTTTTGTCTGGTGTGTTATTGTTACGTTGTTGTGATGTCGATAAAAATGGTAAAGTGTTCTAAATTAAAGTGAAGCTGACAGATTGCTGAAATATGACGACTATTTATGGGTACTTTACTCTCTGTCTTCTCAAGGATTTTGGCATATCAATCTAAAGGGATTGAACCTGTTGTACAATGATTCGATGAGGTGGGATAATCTGACGAGCATAACACATCACATTCACGTTACGTTACTTCACACAATCCATTAAAATAAACTCCTTTCTGCGATTCGTTTTCACTCTTCCCGTCGCTCAAGGTGCATTCAAGTGGACACAATTATCTGTGAAGAAAAAATGTGGAAATGTTTGAAATAGTGAAACCCCACTGTTTTCAACAAGAAACTCATTTTAGATTTTAGTAGCAGATAAAATTTGTTAATATGAATTGGCAGGGGTGGCAAAACTTGTTGCAATAATGTTATCGACAAAAATGATTTGCCACTAGTAATCTATGACAAGGTTTACGGATGCTTGAGCTTCTGAAACTAATATATTATAATTTATTTTTATTTCATTGCCAATTGCCAATTACTCCTCACGACCATCAACTTTCGCCAAACAGAAGTCAATTTTCTTTCATACATAAGTGTCTTATGTAATGCACCACGGTAAACATGATAATGATCATATCATCCTCTAGTGAGAATCTTTGAGTAACCACGTTTAAGTATTAACATGTATAGTGTCAGACAGAATAGGTAGTTATTATCCGCACTGAAAATTAGTCATTTACTTGCAACAGCCAATCTTCTAAGAGACAATCTGGTCAGTCAAGTTCTCCATGTGTGAGATATCGAATCTATTAAGAGGAAGGCTGTATATCGTGGAAAACAAGTGGCAAGAGGTTATTATTGCTGCTATACTTGCAAAAGTGCAACCAACTCTTCTCCGATGAGAAAGAGAAGCGGAACTGGGAAATATTTACCAGTTTGTGTAATCTCGTTCTTTTGGATTTTTTTATCCATGAGTCTGAACACTTGTCTAGTTCCCTGGGTTGTTGTCTTTAATTAAAAGAAAGGCGGAGAAATACGAGTGGCGGGTCATGAACCCAATATAATATGAATGTTGCGGCTATTTAGAAAATAAGGCATTTAAAATGTATACATATAATATATTCATTCCGGCTGGCAGATGTGGTCGATATGGCAGAATGTGGTTTGCTACTAACTTGCTTGTGGACGAAATGTTTCATCCCTCTCTGCCTGTGGGAAAATAATTTTGTCGGGTTAAACTTATTACTCAGCGACGTTGATGGAGTCACAGACTATTTTTCTAACGACGGCAAAATTAAGTAGAACCACCTTACAACATTTTTTAAGTTTGAAAGGTTCAAATAACTTGTTTTGATGGCGACTCTCAGAAATTATTCATCACTTAAGTCATCGCAAAAAAAATAGCATTTTGCTTGAACTGGAAAAATGCTTTCAATTTCGAAACCAGACTTATTTTATAGCTTATCAAAGTCACCATTGCATTTGCTTTATGTATTCACATATTTCTCACCTGCAGAACAATGGAGGAGGGTGATATATGTACCTATTTTGAAATATCGAATCGAAAACTTCCTTTTTCAGTTATTAATGTGCTATGCACCATTGTAATAATAAGTCCTACTGCTGAGATAGCCTTTCCCACCTTTGTTATAGTTTCGAAAGGACAATTTAAGAGTTCTTCTTGAGTTGTGATTGTTATGCTTTCAACTCTTTTCATGCTTTTAGCTTATGTTGAGTAATACAGATACTTTATGGATTTCAATGGAACATACATATATTTTTACTACGACATTAATGGCATTTTAACAAGCCTTAATGCGTTGTTATAATTTATTTATTGTTAAATTTGACAGCATCACTTACTTTTTATTGTGTAGAAGAAAGAGCATGTAATTTTATGACAGCAAAAATGCATACCCGAAAAATTAGGAGCTGTACAAAAATTATATTTGCATTCATAACAGTCATGACTCATGAGAATAATTTATGTATTAATGAATGAATTTCATGCTGTCATAAAAGTGTTACTGAAGTGTTTGACACAGAATGCAGAGTCAACATTGTGTAACAACAACACGATCACAGAAACTACATGACTTTTTGATATGTCCAATGTCGCGTTTTGAACTGATTGAAAAGTCATGATCTGGATTATGTCGTTGATGTAGCGTTGTTGTACTTATCGGATTGTCACCTTGTAATAAATTAATTTACAGAAGGGTGTCTCAGTTGTAAATTGTATTTTATAACAACTTCGTTTTCAAGTGATAAAATAAAGCGAAGGCCGTAGAAAGCGATTGATTCTATGAGAGAGCATATTGTTGCCGCTTGAATAGATTTTGTAAACTAATCATTGCTTAGTATAGTCATCGTCGCATTCGCCAATCACTTCTAAGCCAAAGTGTCACTTATTACTTTTGTTAACTTCGAAAGTCGAAAATTTGTTAATCATAATCATGAAAATAATGAACCACCGCTTCCGAAAACCAGGACATGCCTCACCACATAATATTATACATTTTTCTTTAATTTGTGCTTTCAAGTAATGCATCATCAGCCACAACGATAAATGCATGCTGGTCGTCGTGAATTGGATGGTTCATGATGACGGCGACGATGATGATGTGGCAACAATGACTCTCATGTGCCCCGGCTATTGACATATTGTTTATTGTTTTGCAGCAGGGAGCTTTTATAAATCAGATCTGCAACAATCTCTTTTTAATAAAGATGACTATATGTCATAAACATATTCTTCAAAATTGGTCCAAGGTCGATGGCTCTTTTAAATTTCATTTTTTACACACTAATCATGTTTAATGGGTTAGTTTTAGTAATATTAGCAATATATTGAAATGTGTAGTATGATTTGAATAAAACTTGACAAAGTTTCAAACTATTCAGCAAAAAATATATAGGTCAGGTCAGCCAAATACAATAATTTTAAAAGCTTCGCTTATAAACTGATTCTCGAGTTGGGAGAAAACAATCCTATTTAGTTGAGATGTTTCTCTCCTGTAGTGCAGTGGTTCTTTTGATGGTACTTGGAATATTTGTTTGTTTGTGTCAAACCATTAAAAATTGTCGCAGCCACCGTGTAACTAAATTGTAATACTTGAGCCTCTTACAGAGCTTAATTTTGAGAGAGAAGGAAGCTTCTTAGAATTTTGGGTATTATTTTCTAATAAGCTTAAGTGTAAAATAGCATTTTCTAAATTAAACTGGGTCAAGCCAGTTCAAAAGTACGTATCTATGCAGAACTTTCGAGGATGTCTTTTTACCGTAATTCAATGCATTAAGCGCTAATTATTGTCATTAAAGTGTCATAAATAACAATGAGTCAAGTTTAATCATCCACCATTTTTAATTGTTTTCAGATAATACTCAAGGAGAGTGGGTGTCCCTTAGAGAAAGTCTTAAATCCAAGCGTTGAATGAAGGTAAGTCGGTTTCGCCTTTTTCCTTCAGTTTTTGGTAGGGCTTACTTTTAAGTGCTAATTTATAAAATGCCCAACACGTAAAAAGTTTAAAGAATTATGGAAGATGAAGTTTATGATTAGCCAACAATGATTTCTATTGTCTCGTTATTGAATTGTTGCAGGAAACAGTGAAAGTAATAAAAATGGCTCCTGACATTTTGACTTTGGTTCAAAAATCAAGTTTTGAGTATGAACACAAATATTTGACAAATGATGAATGACAATGAATTTCAGTTGCAATAATATTGTATTAAAGCTAATAAAAAATTTCTAACTCTCAACAATTCTGACCCTCAAACCAAGAAAGGTAATTTTGAGATTCATTTGGAGAGAAACTAATGAGAAATTCAAGTTGTTCTTTCAACAACAGTGATAATGCAACTGAAAAGCTTCACGAGCACGTTGAAATCTATAGGAGGGCATCCCTCAACTTACAACCACTGCGACAAACAATGTCCGATTTTAATATTCCAAACAGAATAAAAGTTAGAAAAATGATTCATTCTTCATTCACTTTTTGCTTATTTGTAAAGCTGTCATTGCACAATTCAATCCATTTTTATTTGAGCGAAGAGGAGAGAAGAATTCATTATCGTTATTCCTTAACTACCATCATCATTTTTTATTTTCAAAAAGAAAATTAGCGACGTTTTTCTATTTTTGTACATCTCTGTTTTCAATTACACTATTTTAGTACTTACGTCTTTAGCTAAAAATACCCCTAGAAGCTGTTTCCTCGTGGTAATGTAATTTCATTCAGAGCAGTGACAGCAGCTTACAAACAGTGCTTCATCGAAATCCATTGTTAGTATTTTCCTCATCTATTTCACAGCGTTTTCATCTTCATCTTCATCTTTCTTTTTCTTCGTTTTCAAATACTTTTCTATCCCCCTCGCCTTAGTAAGCGCCGCATGAATCCCATCCTAGTCCCAGCAAATAAACAAACAAAAAATGAACAAAGATCTTTCGTTTTTTTCCTGTTGGCAGTGGCACTACTGCACTACTACGTGAGGTTGACAAAGCAAATGCAACAGTTTTTTGTAAACAAAAATAACAGTGCGCAAGGTAGTTAGTTAAAAAACAGGCGTCTTCTTTCTTTCTTTCACAGTAGACCTTTTTCAAATTTTGTATACTTAGCTGTTTACTAATTCGACAAATTAGGTAGCAAAGATTTGAGATATGCTTGTGTTTGACCATGGTGGTGGTGATGAGAATGAATAATGGTAATTGTTGCGAGTAATGACAAATGTAGTTGCAGGCTGATTGTGGAAAAAGAACTGCAGTGGTTATAATCTCGCTAGATTCGTAATTTGACGTGGCGGTGACTTGAAAATTACAAAAAATATGTTGGTTAACTTATGATATTTCGTTTTTGGTTATCATGTAAAATCATTTAAATTGCTTTGAGGTTTGACTTGGGAAATGAGACGAGGACTTGATAAATAATAAAAACTTGACAGCAGAGTGGAGAATACAAAAAGTAGTCTGCTTTCTGCTTACGGTTTCATCTTGAATGAAGGCAGCGGTGAAAAAATAGCATGCCTATTTATTAACGGTAATGGTGTCCCCCGAATCATCTATGAATTGCGCAAATTGAAAACTGTGACCATTTTTATTTATATCGTTCTTTAACCCAAATGTAAAGCATAATGTATTTTAGGAATGATTGCCCACGACGATGCATGGTTGAATATAAATAGATAAGCTTCTCATAATCACTGAAGATTTTGTATGCCTTTGGGATTATATTTTCGTTCGAGAAATTTATTGCTGCACGGAGTTATTACAACGAGTTTCAATGCTTCTGTAAAAACTTAGGCGAGCGTCTATTTCAAAAATATAAAATTAACTCAAAAGAAGAACAACGCTCCTTTTAGTAGGTCGCATTCCATTTTTGTGGTTGGTTAGACTAGGCGGATAGATGTGTAATGTAAAAATGAGGGATGCTTAAATAGAGGTGATTGACAGTTTTGTGAAGGGATACAATATTTTGCACACTAATAATAGTTTCGATTAATTTTCCTTTCTTTCCTAGTGTGCGGTTATTATTATATGCGTGGGGTTGTCATTGTCTGTTTATTTAAGAAACGTAGCACTGCTAGTGGCTATAAAATAAAACCATTTCAATGGATGCTGTAGATAGCTTAAATGGAGGGTGGGATTAAATTCTCCGTCATCGATTTGTTCTAGATATTGAAAATCGTATCGATCCATCAAATACTTCCTGAGATAGAGCCATTCTTTGCTTTTAACCGTTAAAGTGACGGTTACTGAT
>VYYJ01001207.1:0-34448 GCA_021029165.1 Cyphoderus albinus | reverse complement strand
CTGTTCTGTGTAGGAAACAAAATGTGCAAATGCCCACTCTGGAATTTAATGGCCTTGCTGATTGGATTTTTTGTGTCCGGGCAGGATCAATTACTTTCGCCGCAGGCTATTGTTAAAAGGAAAGGCGCTCGCTATGTAGCTTGTATGCTATGACGCTACGACCAGTGATCATGGCTTTTATTTAGGTTAGGCTTGTCATTTTAAAAATTATTTGTTGCATGGATGAATAATTTAAAATATATGCGAATGTATATGCTTTGATCAGGAATGTAAAATTACATGCGTGTGCGTCAGCAGCTGAATAATTTTCCAGGATAGACCACGTTCACCCAACTCGGCTGAAAATCCTGGTGTGATTATATAGATGGACTTTAAAAGTAAGAGTTTAGCAGATTCCAATAATCCTCTTCTGAATTAAATCTGTCGTGCTGAATCTACATGATGTACTACACATTCATTACAAATACGGGCTCCCAAAATGTTAGAAGCTAAGCGTGTATGCTTAAACTTCTTTGCAATCTTTGGCACTCCATCCAACGGTTAAAATCCAACCAGAGACGTCAAAAATCAAACTCATAGTGCAATGTTAGTGCTCACTTGCATATATGTAATGTAAGGTAGGAGACATTTTTGTTTATTGTTATGTTTATAGTTACGAAAAACTGTACAACACAATTTTATACTACACCTTTTAAGGGAATGCGGTGTTAGATAATAATATGCCACTCAAGCAGTAAATTGTACGAAGTCCACGGAAAAGTAATTGAGTAATTTCCACATTTATCTGTACTGAACTTTATTATCTATTGTATGTAAGTATGTATAAGTATATTTCTGTACATAAATAAAATATAAAAAGGAACAGTAAATTCACATTAAATGTGAATTCTGAAGAAGATTCCAGGCTGGTTGGATACTTTATTTTTTAGCAAACGATACTTTCATGGCATTCGACGGTGTAATCTTAAATCCATTTAGCGCATCCTTAGCAGTAGCCGAATTCACTTCATTATCAAATTCCACAAAAGCAATATCATGCCTACCTGGCACCAACCGAACTTCTTTGAATCCCGGGAATCTGTTTAACAAAAACGTTTTTAGCATATAGAAACTCAAGATTTATAATTAAAAAGAAAAACAAAGACCACTCTTTCTTACTGGTTGAACAACATTTGAAGCATGACTTCTGTGGTTTCCTCGGGAAGATTTGTGAGGAACAAAATCTGGTTGGGTGGCTGTTCTCCCATAGGTGGACCCATCATTGGATTCATCACTAGAAAATATCCAAAATGAATTAATTAATTTTAACAATGTTAAAAAAATCTTATTCTCTCTATTAGTTAAATTATTTATATTACTTGGAGGCTGCATAGGCATTCCAAATCCCATCATTGGATTCACTGGCGGAGCAGCTGTTGGAGGAGGCTGTGCTTTCTGTCAATTATTTTAAAATGTTTAGGTAAGTATTAATATTAATGTGATCATATAAATTAAACATTCTAATTTATATAACACTTTGAAATTTTATCAAATTACCTTTGCATCTTTAGCTTTCTTCTTCTTTTTTTCTTCCTTGGCTTTCTTCGGCCGTTCTGTAAAAGTACCTTTCATCTTGGAGATGGTATCAGAGTCCGTCTTGGCGTACTGTATTCTCTGTAACGAAAATATTTTTACCCCAATCACTCATCTAGTGTCTAGATCATGACAGCTTCACAAAACATGATTTGATTCTCGTAACCTTACCATGGGTTTGTCGTAAAACGGAAACCCCTGCATGGAGCGGAGTGCATTTGTAGCACTGTTTATTTCTTTGAATATAACCCATGCCTGTCCACGTAGCTTTAATGTCTTCAAAGCTACTATATCCAAGATGGGTCCAAATTGGGAGAAAATTGCGTACAAAGATTTCTTTAGTTCTGCAAGCAAGAAAAAGAAATGTTGAGTTGGTGGCACAATAAAAAGTAAATAGAAAATCGGACAGTGCTCATCATGCCACTTTCACCACCTTATTCTGTTTACTTACCCCCACTTTATTTGAGGGGGTAACGTATCTAAATTCGCGAGATTAGTCTCAGCCCCTGGATGTCACTCTGGATCAACCAAGGGGGCCAAAAATTTACAGTCATCACTGTGGCCAGTCTGTTAAACTGGTACACAGTTGCTAGAGCAAGGATTTTTGCATCATTGACTAATCGGGTTTGTTGGTAGGCTTTCAGTTTACGACCCTAATATATAAGGGTGTGTTCCATCATCAATGATTTTAGGTTAAAGGTTACGTTTAAATATAAAATTAGGAGCTCCAGCCCTACTTTTAGGTTTGGTTAGATTTCAAATGCAAAGTGGATTTCTATCACTGTCGTAAGGGCTCCGTTCAGTTCTTTGGGGTCGTAAACCAAAATCAAAAGTAGTTTAAAAATAATAGTAAAATGTGAATAATTATTAATTTAAGCGTAACTTGCCTTCCTTTTTTATTTTCTCGTTTAAGTTGTTGATGTATATTGTGTGATTCGGTCTTATTTCCATCGTTGTGTTTGCTTGTGTATACAACGAATACTCAAATCAAAACACAAACACTATTAATAAATGCAGAACCGAAGTTTATTTGACAGTTAATGGCTCACTTAATTATTATGATGTTGACAAATCAGGGAAAAGCTGAACCAAAACAATACCTTCACCTCCTATTGTGGTATCGGCATTTTTCGACTGACTTTTCCATACAAAAATTGCCGCTAGCATCATCATTTTCGGCAGCCAAGCCGAAAAAAGCCGTCAACTTGTAGTGTTGTTGCTCCATTCTCTCATGCTGATGCTACGCAGACTGCACATTGCCCTCACTCTTCAATCCATCAATCCATGCATGCACGTTGGTGCAGTGTGCAGTGCTAAGCCAACTTTGGCTTGAGAAACCAAGCTTTAGCTTTCTCCTTTGACATGCAAAATGCAATACATTTGTTACTGCCGGTGCCGATTATGCAATCGCAATCACTGTGAATTAGTGTGAATTGGTTAATTAATTAATATTTTGAATTTTACTCGTTTCAATAACTGTTTTTAAGATCTTTCTTTTCGCCACAAATTGTTATTGCTTTTGCGAATTTGTAGTGCTGAAGAAAAACCCAGTTGATGTTTGAAAGCTTGACATTTCTAATTTTGATGTACCCCTTCCGAAGGGATCCTTCGTCCGTCCAGTTAAATGCAAACATAATGTAATGTAATTAATGTAAATATAATGTAATAGTTACCTGATACGAAATGTTTTTCTTATTTAGAACATATATGTAGAATAATAGAGAGAAAGTTCTATTTTGAAAAACAGTTTTATAGATACAGTTTTTATTAACTAAATAGATTTCACCACTTCTGGGTACTTGGTCATTGTTCATTACTAACAAATTCAAAATATACTTTATTGTGATCGGTGATTGTGAGAACGATAATTTCTCCAAAAGTTCACCAACAATCGTATGCAGAAATGTAAAATGTAACTGTACAACTCAATGCTTCCACCTTTAGTAATTTCTTAAGTTGGATTGGATTGTCTATAATTGCTGTTTTTTTATCATGACTTGCATTCATAATTTAGAATTATACAACTAGATATAATCAGTTAAGGCACATGTCATCTAAAAAATGTCATTCCTAGCAGCCTCATTGCACCTAAAGTTTACACTTTTACCTTCTCAATAAATAAATAAGTTTACAAAAACTGAGTGACATATGTGTTAACTGTTAACTCACTTACAAGTAAAATTGTAGGGTGACAATAAAGTAATCATAAAAATATAAATGTTAATCTTGTTTTGGTATATTTTATGTTAATGAAGAGATGGAAATTAAACTTGACAATATCATATGTACATACAACCGGTTTAGGTGTTTGCTATAACCAATGCTCATTTAGGTATTTGAAATCTAAAGGTACCTGTCATCCTGCTTACTTAAAAATTATATATAACCAACAACTTGCTTCTAGACAGCGTGCAAGCATTTTCACATTTTCACTTTCATAAAATTGCTTCAAATAGTCAGAGACGACAACTCCAACATAATTCTTGAAATGTTAGCATTGAGTTTTAATATTTTATTATTTTGTTATGGAGTGTTTCCTGTTCCAATCACTGGTCAAAATAATTGTGAGACCTTTTATATAGATAACCTTTTTAAAATTTAAATTCGTTTAAAATCTTGAAGAAAATCTGGCATGATTTTAGCATCAACGACCCCGCCTGTGTTGGACGATAAAGAGAGAATAATTGGAGGAGATCGGGTGGCCGACGGTGATTTGAAATATCAGCTTAGCCTGCGTTTCCATCACCATCACCATTGTGGAGCATCTCTCATTCAGATCGAGGATACAATGGTTGGAGTAACTGCTGCCCACTGCACTGAGGGATTCGAGGCGGATGATTTTACATTGGTTGCTGGTGATATAAGAATCAGTGATAAAAGTGGACATGAACAGGAACGACAAGTGTCGAGAATTGCTAATCATGAGGAATACGATCCCGACACTATTTCCAATGATATAGGACTTCTCTTTATTGATGAGCCCTTTAAAATTACTGAGTGGGTGGGGCCCATTCCTTTGCCTGAACCTGGTCAAGAGACAATAGGTTAACGCAGAAAGAAGGTTGCCCATGAAAAAGATCACTTTATTGATATTTACTAAACTAGTCCACTTTCTAAATTTTTATAGGAACAGCGATTGTATCTGGTTGGGGAGTATATAATTATCATGGAGTATATAACGATAACCTGACAAAATTGGAAGTTCCAATAGTAGACGATGAATTGTGTAGGAAAGCGTATGCCCCATTGGAGTATGAATATTTTGATCACTTCATCTGTGCCGGTTATTTGGGAGTTGGAGTTTATAAGGATTCATGTAAAGGGTATGTATTGTTTAGATGTCAATGGCTGTAATATCATTATAAAAGCATATTGTTACATATTTGGTTTGATGCCATTGTTTGAAATCAGAGATTCTGGAGGACCATTGAAGAGCGTCGAAGGTGGATATTTAGCAGGAGTCGTTTCATGGAGTGAAGGTTTCCTTTTAAGATAATTTGAATTCAAAGTTATGTCTGATTTCATTAAAAAATGCATATGTCTGCTACATTAATCATTAAGGTTGTGCGCATCCAAGATTCCCCGGAGTAAATACAGAAGTGTCTCATTTCGTCGAGTGGATGCAAGAGACGGTTAATAAGTATAACTCAGACAGGAAACGGGATCAGCCGAGTACGAGTTTAGTATCATCGATGACCAAGAAATATGAAACAAAGAAGACGATTTTATAAATGCTCATAGTTTAGTCTGAAAATAATGTTCAGAAAGGAAAGCCTGTGTACAATTATAAAATAGCACAAAATATAATTAAAGAGAAATAACTCACACGTACATTGAAAGCTTTTAAATTCTATTTATTTGCAAAGGCATGCAATTTGTAAATTGGTTCCATTTATTCATTTGTGAAGTTTTGTAGGGCTGTTAAAAAACGCTTCAACTTAACAGCTTTCCACTTGGGGTGAAAGGTCATCATGGACTTTTAGGTTGGAGCAAACTTTTATTTATAGCATAGCTAAATTCAATTACAGAATTATTTTTATAAATTAACATTTAAAATTTGAACAAAGTCTCGACGGAAAATACAAGAAAAGCGAAGGAAATAATTATTCCACAGAATATCCAAACCACTTTAAAGACAGAAGAGGAAATTGCGTGCGGTTGAGATACAAACATGTTATTTTTGGCACTGTAAAATAAATAGTTGAACCACATCTCTCCAGGAATTGGGTAATCAATAAGCTCAATATTATCTTTAATTTTTTGAGTCATGGTATATTCAATTGTGTAAAAGCTTGTTAACGAATTATATTCATCTGAATGTTTCCGCCACTTAGAATACAATCCACTTTGAGCAAACAATCCTAGGTAGTGAGACAAAGACGGGTAAAAATAATTTTTTGATACAATCCATGGCCATCGCTGTAGAAAATTATGAACTGTGTGTATAGAAGAAATCCACTTTTCATTTGAAACATGCAAGTTCAATAAATTTTTAACAATCTGGATTGTGTTTACGGAATCCAAAATTCCCAACTCTTCAGGTATTACCGACCAATACACAGTTTGGTTTGGAATGAGATAGGAATGATATTGCAAAAAGACATTTGACACAAAATCATACACACCATTCAAATCATGAATCTCCGCAGGATTAAACTGGAGAGATTGGTTTAGCGTTACATAAAACGCTGGGTAGTCAATTCCAGCCCGTCTTGTTTTATCTGCTAAAATGTCTCTTAATGTAAACTCCTTTAAAAATGATTTGGCAGTTTCGCCATCTTGTAACTGCTTTTGCTCTAAAGTAGATGTGAATGTAATCATGAACATTCCACTAGTAACAAGTTCTTCTAAGTTGGAAGGGACAAGTGGAACTGGAGTTTTTGTAAGGGAAGCAAATATTGTCCCTTGGTATGCATGGCTTACAACAAGAATCGTTGTACACCAAATCCCCCAAAGAAATATCAGGGAATGGAAGTTAGATCGGCTAAGAATTTCTGTTAGACGTACGCTTTGGTCTAGAGCAGACCCAAGCAGATTCAATAAGATATAGTTAAATTTTGAGACAATATCCTGTGGGCGTGGATGATAAAACAGTTTTTCGGATGATATGGGGCAATGTAGGATAACTTGAACCAAGAACAAAATCACAGCCATAGACAGGTAAACTAAAGAAACTAATAACCAAGTACTGGTGTCCAAAGATTCAGTAAGGGCCGAACTTCCTTGATGAGCCTCTGGAAGCTTCGTTGCTATCAGATAAGCCCATTCGTCAAATACAAATCCGTGTTCTACAACTACCATTTTATGAGAAATGGCTTGATCAAATAAGGCCTTTGAAAGCATTGATCTGTGTGTAAGTGTGGTATATTCAATGGACCCTTTCTCATCGTGACCAACGAGTGAAAAGTTGAGTAGTGGTGCCAACTCATGCAAAATGCAGGTGTCCGGTTTAGGGGGCAAGTTATAATACTTGTACTCTAGATGGTAGTCACAAGTTGGAATGGCTGCAAATCTTTCAGAGTCTTCCAATTCCGATTGTATGTAAACGTTATTGAAATTCTTTGTAGTTTTCAAAACCAGTACATTTTCATACTCTCTCACCTCTCTTTCTCTTATTTGGTCTCTCTCGAGACAGTCAGAACACAAAAGCAAAACGTGAGACATGTTTATTAACGACAGGATAGGAGCTGTATAAAAGGTCATTCGCACCTGATTCAAAATCTCCCTGTGATACTCGGAGATGGAAGAGTTGAACTGGGTAACCTCAACAATTAGCAAATACTCCGGTGTTTCAAACCAACTTGCCCGACGTAACATAGACCAAGGTGAACTTTCGCTGAAATCTGCCAGTTTCCACATTGAAGCATTTGTGAAATACAAGTGTGCCAAGCATGCACTTTTCTGCTTCAACCAGTAAAGTGGACGTAGTGTGGTTTTATTGATACCAATGTATTTATTAAACAATTTTGACGAGTCTTTCCAATTATAAATTGACACTGTAACGTCTCCACCGTAAAAGTTTATTAGCTTGCCAAAAGCATCTTCCGTTTTTATAGAAGTTGGTTTTAAACTAAAGAATATTTTGAAGTGACACGAACTAAACTGCTTCAAAACAAGACCTACCGATGAATCCATAGGAAAGGTGGATTTTTTGACCCTTGGATTTTCGCAATTAGAATAATTTAAAATTGAACTAGTAAAAATGGATGCCAGGAATAACCAAGATATCATCATGTTAATTACCATGATCAAATCGAAATACCTAAAATAATAATCGACTTTTTTCTCACTTTTCTGGATGGGATGATTTCAATACTACAGAATGAATTTATTTTATTGTATCGTTTGAAGAAAAAAAGAGTTGACCATTCAACGACTAAAGACGCCATGTAACTTAATCCTGAGTGACCTATACGATTGAACTGCCTTGTATACTTTTGTCTATAAGTCCAGCTGGTGAAATGTACAAGTTTATTTGTCTTACTACTTAAATATTTATTTCAAAATTTTATTCAGCAGTGAGTTAAGCAAACACTTCTAAAAAGTTTGCCTACAAGAATTAGAGTTGTACGTGTACTTACGCATTTCTTTGACAGAAAAACAATATGCATTCCAAAAACATGACACATCATTTCAATTTTACTGTCTCGTACATATATTATTATAATACCACTTTATGTCAATTATTATTTAAAGATGCATTTCATTTAGGTGGTGCCGTGGTGGGCAGGTCAAGTTCGTAACAGAGATGTCAAACCGGAAATATTATATTTTACCAAGTTTTCTAGAAATTTTTTTTTTTCAAAATGGTCATGCTTGTAAATTATGATGTGGCCAGTGCATTGAGACTGATGGAAAATTTGTTCAACCGTAGATTGTTTGGTAGTTTGGTTGGTAACCACTTCCATTCGTTCGTTATCAGAACGATCGCTAGCATCCTTAGCATGAGCATGCAAACATTTCTTCTACAAGGGTTTTAATGATTTCATCGCGCATTTTTTTACCTAATTACATACATATATTAAGCTATTTAAAGTTTTGCTGTACAAAAGTTTTCCGGAACTAATTCCTTGACCGAAACATATTTATTTTAAGAATTCATATTCATGGTTAAGGCTGTGGTTTATTATCTATTGTATTATATTAGAGGGCAGGGACATGATTATGCTGTGGTTTAGTAAGCTTGGAGCTGTGGAATGTAGAGATATAAATTCCACAGTACTTAAGTTCGACACTCGGAGTGTCTCTTGAAAATCACTGAATTTCAGTTTGTAAAAACTTTGATTAGTAATATATAGTCTTGATTAACCTCCATTTTAATAGGAATTCCATTCACCCATCCCAAAAGGAGATGTCTAATTTCAAAAACTTTTCATTACTGTTGGTGGTGATGATAATATCAATAGGAGAAGTGATTGTTGGAAGCGGAAATACAGATAGCGCCACGTACTTACAAACATTAATCACATCAACGCTACATTCATTTATACACTAACCCATTATAGATTTTATACAACTCCCTTTTATTTTTTCAGAATCAGAGCCATTGAAAGTGAAATTCGCCGTGTTAAAGGAACTTCCGAAAACATTTTCGTTGAGATTAAGAAGCAAAAAGATTCGTCTGCATTGATTCAGGGTGAATTTAAATGGCTTCATAATGAATTGAAAGGACTCAAGAAAATCATGTCGGATATAGAGGTTTTAGTCAACAAAACCATTACTGACACAGGCTTTATTAGAGAAGCAGCAAGCGAAATTAAAAGTTTCATCCAGACCATGAAAAACAATGCCAACAATTTAACGAGTAATCAGTCACCTGCTACAACCACTAAAAAAACTTTTAAACTATTTTGAAAAGTTAATCCAATCCACTTTGTTTAACCTGTTCTGCAACAATCTAGATTAGATTTTCTTTGTCTTACAAATACTCTATAAACAGTGCGTCCTACCTAAGTGTCCAAATTGAATATAAAGAATAAATAAATATTTATTAATTATAACGAAAACGATGACGCATGCTTCAAAGCATCCTAATTTCCATTATTTCATTCTCTTACGTTCTATTATATACTTAAATTATTACATATTATTATATGATTTTATGAACTTTCTTATGACTCGATGATGTTTTCTCGTTTGACCTGCACATTCCAAAGTAGCACACCAGCTCACCATCTTCACGCAGTATGCCTGTGTACTAAAATTCCTCAGAACACCATCATAAAACGATAGATGATTATCGAAAGAAACAATGCATAGTAAAATGGAATTCGATAATACCACCAATTTGACCTTGACAATTGAACTTATTGTTACAAAAAAGTAGAATGTGTAAGCTTTTTTAATAAAATTTTTACAGCATGTTGACATTATGACGTTCATATTTAATCTCTGAGACTGCTCCAACATGCGCATCTATTTTCACATTAATTTTTGTCGTCGACAAAGACACTATTTTATAGTGTGTATTATTTTACTCTACTTGTCCTTCATTCTGATATCTGTCCAAAACAGAAACACAGAAGTAATAAAGTATTTAGAAACTGAAGAAAATCTTACTGTTACAATGAAGTCGGATAATGTGGTAATTGGAGTGCTGCTGTTAGTTTGTGATCGCGCGTCAATTACTCGTACATTAGATCAACTGTTGCAGTATCGGCCGAAACCCAAAAAATTTCCTATCTTGATTTCACACGATTGTGGGAGCAGAGGTAAAAGGATCCAGAGAATTCTTAGGAGGAAATATCGCCATCGAATTACAGCATACCTCACGGTTCGAAACACTATATATTGTATATATGCTTCCTTTACAATTCATCATTAATAAGTGCAGCTCATATTTTTGTAAGTTTTCATAATCAATTTAAGCATCCAAACTACGAACTGGTTCGGTCAAAAATTGCAGTTAAGGTTGATATTAATATGCAAGGCTATTACCATATAGCTGCTCATTATGGATGGGCCTTAAACTATACATTTTATAAGTTGGGGTACGACAATTTAATTGTGGTGGAAGGTAATTAATCCGTGTCTTTAAAGCTATTCTTCCACATTCTTGCGACGATTTGTTTGTAGTGTGGTTGATTTTAATGTTGTTTAGATGACCTCGATATAGCCCCTGATTTTTTTGAATACTTCGAAGCAACCCTTCCATTACTCTATGAAGATCAAACACTGTGGTGCATTAGTGCGTATAATGACATTGGCAAATCAAATTTAGTAGATTTGAAAGCACCAGAAGCATTGCAAAGAACCGATTTCTTCCCTGGACTGGGATGGATGCTTACAAAGGATTTGTGGAATGAGCTGAGTGTAAAGTGGCCCGAAAGGTACGGAATGTCATCTCTACATTTCATAATTGCGTTTCTTTATCTGTTATTATAACTGAAGTGCATATTTATTACAAATTAAAACAGATTCTGGGATGACTGGATGCGACAGTCTGAACAAAGAAAAGGACGGGCTTGTATCCATCCTGAAATCTCTAGAACAAAGACGTATGGCCGCATAGGAACGAGCAAGTACGCCTACTTTATTGAGCAAATGGAATTTTACAGTTTGATTGTCTCTGATGCTTCAATTATCAATAACACTGCTTTTTATATTTTCCTTAGTGGACAATTTTTTGACAAGTTCTTAAAAACAATTGAACTTAACGGCAGATTTGTTCACTTTAGGAAAATAAACTTATTGTATTTACAGAAGGTAATGAAAGTTGATATATGTATTTACATACATTTTGGTGGCAGTTATTTCATGTTAAATAGTAGCCATAATGAATTAAGGATTAATAATAATGACTTTTTAGTAGTATCGTTTTTATGTAACAGGCTGCTTTTGACAAACGTTTGTTGGATCAAGTTAATTCAGCATCTACTTTACTAAAATCGAATTTGACCAACATTTTTGACGATAGTGTAACGGAAAACGCATCCAGTGGCACAAGTAGATATCGAATTACATATTCAAACCAAGATGAATTTCAATTTGTTGCGAATAAGTTTGGTATTATGGAAGACTTCAAGGTTATTGAAATATTGACGAATTCAATTATTTCACTCTATTCAGTAAAAGTACAATCATTAATGTTGCAAATAACCATAATCAAAATTTAATTTAGGATGGAATACCTCGTAGCGGTTACAAAGGAATTGTTTCGTTTATGTTTAGAGGGAAAAGAATATACCTGACTCCTTCAGCAGACGAAGCTAAAAGCTAATTAAAGTGAAATATCAACCAAAATATCAGTTAGAGCAGTTGCTACATATGTATAATAAGAGAGACGCAACAGGAATAATATACCTGTGACATGCTTATGAACTTTTGTAGTTTGAAAATATCCAAAAAATTAAAAGTAAGGATAATTAAATATTTTAGTCATTTGTCCAATTAACCTATAGCAAAAGCAATATTTATTTCACCGTTTGAAGATATATGCTGTTTATGGCTTGGTTTGAAATGTTTGGTATGTTTGTATACATTGCATAAATATTCATAATGAAACACAAGACTCATAGTAATTCTCATTTTGCAATTCGCATCTTCTCTGCAGATTCCGGACAAGTATTAGTCATTTTACTTTATATTAAGTAGTACACTTCATGACTCTTGACTTTAAGAAAGAACGCTAAACTGGGGTGGGCTATGTTGAGTATGAGTTTCAAGAGCAGACTAATGGATGTCCCTGGATCTTCCAAGACGCCTCAAAATGAGTTTTGTAACATTCATAAAATCATTATATGCATCATTCCATAGTCATGATAATAATTGCAAAAACAACCAAAGATAAATATATGAAATATATTTCTTACTAAAAAGTTTCTCTTTCGTGTAACTAAAATGATAATTACCACATTACCAGTTAACTTTTACTATTAGTAGAATTGGCTTGTTTGCACAAGACAATATCAATTTGCACGCAAAATTGTTTACTTGTTTTCTTAAGATATTCAATATTCGACATAGGACCATTTAAATATGCCGTTCGGGTTAGTAATATGAAAACCAATTCAAGAAAACTCAAGTCTATTCTCTACTCATTAGGAGGAGTAAAACGAAACTCGAGATCATTCTAAACGATGATGGCTGGAGTATTGCAGAACCCTCTTAATTTAATTACCACTGTTTGTCTGTTTGACTGTTTGAGCAATTCTTCATTTTATTTCATTCTTCAATTTGAATTCTTTATTTTACAATGCATTAGCCATTTTACTTTCATGCCAAGAACAACAATCCGATTTATCGCTGGTGCGTAATTCTTTTGTTTTCAGAAAATTATCCTTGTTGTAATGTATTTACACACGATTGTTTAGTGGAATATTTATAATTTTTAAACTTTATTTTTAAACAATTTCCTAAGTGTTATATTGAGATTATACATTGAGATTTTGCAGGTTTTTAGTGAATTTCTTGAATTTGTGTTAGAATTTAATGTGAGAATAGATTAAATACACATGCACCTGTAAATGTGATATGAATTCAGTCAAAATGCACATTTTGAACCTACCATTGCGTCATAATGGTGGAAATAACTCTTTAGATACGGAACTGAGAAGAACCTCTCAAACAAATTTTATTGTTGAAGAGGATTCTCGCAGCGACATTACTGATATTAGCACAACAACAGGCAGCGAAAAACCTGAAGAGCGAAAAGGGTCTAGTGCCACCGATACTCTAGAAGCACCCTCAGATAAGAAGTATTTTACTATTTTACTCTGTTTCTGTTATACATCTAAATGGCTTTTCTCATTCCTGATCTTCACAATCAAACAAATTCTAGAAACGACAACGAAAATGGCGTATATTTGATGGTCTCCACAAGAGTTCTAACCTGCAGTATTTCATTCATTTGCGTTGTATTAGCAATATTATTTGCAACCATCGGAGCACTTGGTTATCTCTATTTAAAAACTTTTCGTAAGTTACAAATTGACAGATTCATGGAAGTTTTATAATGTGGACACAAATTGTAAATATTTAAATATAAATAAATCAAGCTCCATATGAAATATGTGGCACCCGCCAATGTACACGGACAGCAACATTGTTTTTAAAGACGATGGACGACACTTATGATCCCTGCGTTGACTTTCATAAATTCGCGTGCGGCAACTGGATTACAGACACCTCAACGGTTTCAAATGTGGCTTCTTTTGACCATACCACCATCATGAGAAACAGAATAGTGGGACACCTTAGAGGTCAGACATAATTGCACAAACTTTACGTTACACATTGGCTGACGTTTTATGTCGCTTCGGCTTGAACTCTTTAATTGTTGTAAACTGTAATAATTATTAAATCGTCGACTCAAGTAGAAACTAGGATTTGCATAATAGGTCAGCACTAAAAATTATGTAATTTCAGATTTAACAGAAAATATCACTAGAAATGATATTGAAGCTCTTCAGCAAATGAAACTTATGTATAACTCGTGCGTTGATTTGGGTATGTATGAGTATTTATGTTTTAAATATGTTAATATGTTGATACGTCGTTATGTTTGTGATTTACAGAATAAAACATAATTTTTATTTGCCCTTATCTTATAGAATCTATCGAAGCTGCAGGGTTGCTACCAATAACTGATCTCATTTTAAAGGTGATTGACCCAACCCGCTCTATTGCAAAAACTCTTGCACTTATCCATCGCGAAACTGGCCAGAATTATATATTTGATATGAGCATTGCTCCAAGTTACTACAATACATCTGTTAATCAGATTTTCGTAAGGTTCCAACTCCAACCTTCTAAAATGTATCATCCTAATATGCACTTTTTAATTGTCTGAAAATAATTCTTTATTCAGATTGATTTGCCTCAACTACCGATTCCGAAAGCAGCATTTCTTTATGCCCCTAATATTGTTAGTGCATATGAAAAATTGATGCGTAAAGTTTTCTCCAAAATTGGCCACCAATTAGGTGTACCCGACAAATATACGAGTAACATACAAAACGCTACAATGAAGATAATTGCGCTTGACAAAGTACTTGCTTTGGTAAGTTGAATAAAAGATAATTCTGAAATACTCTAAAGGAAAGGAACGGAAGAAAAACATATTTTTTCAGTCTTCAACGGATTTAGAGGAAAAGTCTAAACCAGAAAAGGCTAATCTACTGACCCTTAAGGAACTAAATCATTCGTTTCGAAATCGAAGCATTTTTGGATTGCAAAAAGTCACTAACGAGAATCAACAAAGTTTTAGAGATGTCATTACAAAAATGGAAATGCATGGGAAGGAGTTGGTTAGTTGATAATAGATAACAACTAAGATACACGATGCGGTCTTTTTTATAATAAAATGATCTGCTTTTTCTAAAGGCAGACGAATAATTTAATTGTAATTTTTAACTCTTTGCTACAGTTTAATTGGACAGAATATGTTGAAGCGTTATTCGACGGCTTGTCTGATGTTGAAATTAATGAGGAATTTATTGTTAATGTGAATGATATTCAGTATATTCAAAAGCTGGCATTCATCCTTGTGGGCACCTCAGTGGAAGAAATCCGTAAATTAAATACGCTTTTTAATAATCAATGGCAGTGGGCCACTCTAAATTTTTCATATGTTTACATATTTCGTTTTGTTTTCACGTGAATAATGATAGGCATGTATTTGATGTGGCAGCTTTTGTACACATTTGGAAAAGACATATCAAGAGAATTTAGAGAATACTTTAGAGCGTTCTCCGCTGTCGTCGATGGAACAGATTCGACACCAAACAGGTTGATAGAGTGTTATTTAATTCAATCAAATAATCGAATAAAATAAAATTATTTTGTCATTTTACTTTGTCGTTTTGACTAGGAGAACCGAATGTGTCAATCTCTTGGACAAGGCAATGCCATATGCCATGACGCATAAGTACATTCGGCGGTATATGAAGAAAGAAATAATTGACGAGGTAATTCAATAAAACTCCTAGTACATAAATAAATAATTGGTTTTACATTGTTATATTATCGATCGCATTTTCCCAAACTTATGTTAGCCCAAATTATATATTTTCCACCTAAATCATGAAAATGCAACTAAATTACTACTTTTATGTTTCAATCTTTCAATAGGCACGTGAACTTGTTTCATACATAACACAATCGTTTAAAAACATTGTGTCACAGCTTGATTGGATGGATTCGAACACCAAGAAACGTGCGCTGCTTAAAGTGGACAAAATTAAAGCATATCTTGGTTATCCCAAATGGTTACCTGATCCAGATATGGTGAATGCTTACTACGAGGGGCTGGAATTTACCAGTGATTCGTTTTTCAAGAACATGCTCATTATGATGAAGTGGTCTTCAGAGAAACAGTTGAAGAATTTCTTTCTTCCGGTCGATCTCACTTGGACGAGCTCAGATGATTCTCCGGCTGAGGCAGATTGCTTTTACGATGATGAGCTGAATGCAGTTAGTAAGACGATTTGATGAGTATATTTTATATCGTTCATGATTATTTTTTGCATGCAATATTCCGATATCCGTATCCGTCTGGAGATGAAAATTCTCTGAATAGCAAAGTGGTTTATTACGTCAAACTATCTTATGCATGTTCACAGCAATTCCGGCAGGATTTCTGCAAGAGCCTTTTATTGGAATGGGACTCCGGTAATACAATAAATGAAACTTAAAAATAAAAGTAGCTAAAGTGCGTCCGCCACGCTCTGATGAACAATGTTTTTTTAACTGTAGGGCTATTGACTATGGAGCTCTAGGATCCGTGGTTAGTTGTTACGTACATTAACAATTCGATATTTTTTTGTTTTCACATTTCTTGATGTACTAAGAAAAACTTATATTTTCAGATGGGACACGAGGTGAGCTTAATACTACAAATGATTTGCATTGTTCAGTAAATTGTTGTTAAAATAGTTTGACTTTTTAGGTCACTCATGGGTTTGACACGGAAGGTAAAAATTGATAAAATACTATTAACATTACAGCGACTCATATAACATAACTTTACATATGTAAATATGTAATCTGCAAAGCAAGTGATGAAATTTTCTTACATATTTGTACGATTTAGGCAGATATAGCGATGAAACTGGTAGATTAAACTCGTGGTGGAGTCTTACCACTCTGGACGATTTTGTCGCCAAAGCCAGGTGCTTCGTAGGCCAATATGAAAAGTACTGGTTCCCAGAGTTAGGATCTACTTCTGGGCCCAACAATACGGTAATCAACAATGCAAAAATATACTTACCTCCACTGCTTGAAGCAGTCAGAAATAAATTCATTATTTCAGATAAATGGAAGAAGAACTTTGGCCGAGAATATCGCGGACAACGGCGGAGTCCGTGAAGCTTTCGCAGCATACAAAATGTACATTAAACAGCGAGGTGAACCAGAACCACGACTTCCAGGTAAAAGTTGATGTACTCGACTACCCGCTATGAATTTGTGTTACAGAAGTTGATTTATATTATTTAAATCTTTGCCATCTTTAACTAGGGATTAGCTTTCGTTGCTACTTACATTCTGTTTTTACAGTTGTGTTAACTTGCTTTCGACAAACTTTCAGGTTTGGAAAAATACACACTTGAGCAGATTTTTTTCCTGTCATTTGCACAGGTAACCTAAATTGACCCAATTGTTAAAAAACGTTGTAATTGAATGTATTAACAAAGCACGTGGATTTAACACTTTCTGTATATGAATTACAGTCATGGTGTTCATATATGAATCCATCGGCATTATTGGATATGATTGAAACGGATTTGCACAGTCCACCAAAGTATCGCATTTTGGGACCGCTTTCAAATTTTGAAGAATTCTCAAAGGTTTGGCACTGCTCCAGTTCTGCGAAGATGAATCCGGAGGAAAAGTGTGTTCTTTGGGGTTAAGCGATTCGTTATTGTAACGAGAAGATATTCTATTTATACTTCATCAAGAAGCATTTAAATAAAATTTTAATAACCGCTTGAAAGAACAACTGGTAAACAGTCGATTCAATTCTCATAGAGTACAATTTGTATGCTGAATTCATTTTCATTTCAAGGTGGCGCTGATTCAGAATGTATTAGCAAAATCGAGAATGTTTTCATGTAAAGGCGGCTTGAGTTTCAAAGCGATTGAATTTACTCAAATAAATTATGCGTAGCGCTAGCTTCGTACTCAAATGCGAGAATGGCATAACGTGAAAAATAACTTTGTTGGACCGATACTTTTATTTTTTATGTTTCACATCACATCATATAAACCTGGAGAGATTTTATTACCAATTGTTGCATTCAATCTCATCAATTCAGTATACAAGATTTAGCAATAGTTTTAGGCAATAGATCGCCTTATTACAATCTTGTGCTCAAGTTTTATTTGTACAATTGCCTTCCTAGAGATTTTAAGAGTAGTCATTTAATATCCCTGTTATATTACTCAACACCAACAAGGATATCTAGTTTTCATTTCTTTTCTAGATAATGTGATCTACCGCGATGCCTGGTGATCATTTGATCATTCTAAGAACCGGTTCTCCATAAAAATTCACTCACTGCAACAAAATTTAATTACAATTCCAAATCATGAAACCATTATGGTGCTTGCCCACCATTTCTTCGCAGCAGATTATTTCTTGTCTCACATCTTATAACACTCAACGGCAAACAACCAGAATAACAGTATTGCAATCACTCTTATCTCATTGCACTAAGTATACATGTATTTTTTCTATAAACTAATAAATTCTGTTAATGAGGTGACTCCTGAAACCGGAAGACAAAGCTCGATAACTGAGCAACACATGCCTGGATCAAAAGAAACAATGAGCTGTAAATACTGTTGTTTTATCGTCTTATTGAGAGGGTGATGACGCAATAAATTTTACTTGGAGGTTATCTCACATTCAATTTCCTACGATTTTAATGCTCGTTTGAGGTACACTACGCAACTCAAATGACTAGCTACAATGAGAGATTATCTAACCTAAACCATAATAATTTATTTGATTAATGCTGTGCAGTAATTTATATTCGATATAAATTCGGTAAAGTAATAATCTATAGAATATTATACTCGACAAACCTTCCTAATAAAATGATCACCTCTATACCTGGCAATGGCAAAGATCAATTACGAGGGGTACTTCCACATTTGACAGGTACTCACGGTTGTCCAATACTGGCCACAGTATAGTGCGTATTTATCCAATCGTTTTTCTTTCTAATTACAGATTTAAGGGAAAGAGACTGAGTATCAGAGTGTCTTGTTGTTTGCAGCTTGTACAATGAGTATGGGTACAATGAAACCTTTCGAGCGAAGTAAACCTATTGTTCCAGCTACTTTTTATATAATCAATTTCCTGTTAGTTGCGCCTCAACCTCAACATCGAACTAACTTTTGAAGCTAGGAAATGAACATCGTAGATGCTAATTTTCACTACCTTCTACTTCTATATTATTAGCAAATTATGTATTGCGCAAATTCTCACCTTGACTGCTGAATATTAACTTTCCGAGAAATACCTTTAAATTGCAATGATTTGATTTTTTGCCATAATGCCAGGTCCGCCAAATATTCAGGCGACAACACTTTCATCTAGTGTAATAAGAAGTAGTAAAGTTATATTTAAATGCTTAACTCTATAGCTTCAGCAAGATTCGTGTAAAACTAAACTAAATGTTAAATTACCGTATGTACAGTTATTATGATTATGCAACAAAACAAAATTGCAAGGGATAAAATATTAAGCTGCTATCAAACCTATTGAGCTACCCAAATTACATGAATTGCGTAATGCTGATTGTGTGTCATTGATTGAAGTCTCAAACATAAAGGTTGATAAACGGGTGCCTCTTTGTTATGCAGTCTTTATCAAATTTCCTGTCATAGAGTTGTGAGTGTTCAAAAATAGTCGATGAATGAATGACGTCGACTTGAGCCATGAATGAATTACACAGAACGCTATTAAAATTTATAATGATGATCAGTCCATTACGCATCCCAATTCCGTGTATCAACAACACATAAAGTATCTTCTTCATATTTCCGATTTGTTTGCCGTAATTATTGATAGTGAATGGCTGCAGTGTGTCCATTGCGTCGTGTCCTTCTTTTTGAAAACCACTTCCTTTTATCCAAAGAAGGCATTCATTTAATTATTTAAAATTCATTCAACCTCCCCCTCCAACCAGTCAGGTAGACATTCTTAACATCTTCATTTTCATTCATGATACACAGTCATTTTATCGCTAGCTTTAATTATTCCGTTATAAGTCGTTATTGCACTTATACAATATCGGTCAGTTGTTTGTGTTCCCTGTACATAAGAGCAATTATAAGACGAGTAGGTATTACAGAAAGCTTCCTCTTCTTGCAAAACAATTCAAACTGTGCACGGAAAATTCTTTATGACATCTTCCTCTTTGTAGAACTCGGAGCATTTAATTGTAATTATAAGTAGCACATATGAGCATGAAATCCTCAAGGAAAAATGTTTTAGGATACATATCTATTTTATTTTGGCAAATAATTGTTGAAATTATTTTCCCTCGTAAATATATTCGAGGATTTATCCTGAATTTATTTAAGTTTTTGAGTATTGGGAGAATTATAGAGTCTTTCAGAAGTAAATACCCAGTGTTTTAAATACCCGAAATAACTTATTAAGAGACGGTTTATGTCCGTGCGCTGACGACGACACACGGGACTATAATGTCGGCATTTTATTGTTTTTCCTTTATATTTGCGTGGTAGTTTTTTGATCTTTCTTGAGGATTATTTAATCCTTTAATAATGCAAACAGCGACAGAAATTTTTCACATAAGGAAATTTGAAGTAAAAGTTCTTTGCACCATTTGGTGTGGTCATACATAGTAAAACGATTGTTCCAGTTGAAAAATAATTTTACTTCCAAGTTCCAACAGTTAATAACACAAAACGATAACACAAACAATGATGTGGAATTCATTTCATTAAATACTATATTTACTCCGTAGTTTTTGTCTAAATGAAATGAATGCTGTATTATTTTTATACTTGCGGTTGTATTTGTGATTTATGTAAAATCTAAAGCTTTAATGTGATTTGTCTGTACTCTTGCCTTCTAAAAGCATAAATTCTGCGCAATTTTATTAAACCTTAATGGCATGTCAAAGAAACGTATCCTATCAGTATCTTGACGTTTGCCATTTTCAATACCAATTTCCAATTGTATTTTATGAAGACTGAGTTTCAATAAAATTGTCAGCAATGTGTACGGAATCACAGTTTCGCTCTGTTCTGATTGTGAGTGGTCCGGTCCAATAGAACACAATGAATGACTTTTACAAACTTCACTTTTACATCAACTTCGAACAGTTTATTGTTGCTTTAAATCAAATGAACTGAAAGAGTTAGAAAGGATGTTGGAAACAAAGAGTTTGATCATGACATGACTCGCAGCGTAGTGTATGACAGGACACTGGGAAGTGGCTTTGTTTCATTATTCACCGTTGAAAACAAAGAAATGGTTATATCATTATTAAATAAAAGACTAAAAAAACAATCCCATGCCCAATCTTTCGTTCAGCATGAGTTGTGCTTGTATTGGGTTACAAAATGCAGCATTACATTGTCAACAACAAAATTTACGATGTGTAATATTTAAAAGTGGTTAGTGCAAAATGCAAAATACAAGGTTCAAACATTTAAGCAAATATGCTCAAAATGGATGTTTTAAAATGAGTTAAAGCCAAACTTTTAGTGTAATTTAGATACAATCATGTTTACAAGAGTTATTTTTTGAACAATCGCGAATCGAATGGTCATTCGGTTTTATAGAGAAATGGTAGGAAGGAATTTTATAGACTGTTATTGTAGTAGACTCTATCACTGATAATATTTTAGAAACGTCAGTGCTGCCTTTACGCGCTGTTATCATAATGCATCCTTCTGCTCACACAGGTGCCAAATGATCTAGCAGTGTGTTACAAGGTTGGGTGTAACTACCACTTTGCGTAACAAGAGAATTCTAGAGTGTGAATGGAGGGGAACTGAATTATCATTTCATGTATTCAAATATTTGACCAGGGATGTATACGTAGGCTGTGAAGTTTTCTTGCCGAGGTGACGAATGATTTGCTGAATAACTCTCAGGTCATGGTTTGCAGATTATGTAACAACTGATTTTGACGACATTTTTGTGACTTATAAATTAGTGAAGCTGAAGAGAATAAGCAACGAAACAAGATCTTATGCAAGTGTGATAACATTATTTTTATTACTAATTATTTACCAATACATCTCACTTTAGGTGTCTATTTACTATTTAGTATGCTATTAGCTATAGCCATAAGTAAATATAAATACTTTTCTATATTCTCTATTATCACATTCTAAACAAGCCTAACAGTTCTCATATAACAACCAGCCAACTGCTGCTTTTTTAAACAATTGAACTCATTCATGTCACTACCTCTCCTCCTACATTATTTCGAAATAAAAATAAGCATATAAATCCAAATCCACAAATCGAGATTTGTTAAATCATAAGGAAAAAATCTCTCGCTAGATGGGTGGAGATTCCTAACACCTTGCTTACGATTATTAATATTAGTCTTTTTCTAGTGTTTTATGGATTTATGACTAATAAACATTTAGTGTCAAATTAAGAACTATGATGCATTTATACATTTTATGTATTATTTATTTATTTATCTATATAACTTTTATTCAATTAAAAATAATATTCTCCCATAATTGAGCGCCGTTGACAAATAGATCGATGTTTGCTAGATGTTTTATGTGATGTGAGTGTAGTGATAAAATTTACCCACAAGAAAGTTGTTGACGATTACATAGGCTATCGCCGCTATCGGTTAATTCTAATTGAGAGAAGATGCAACTTACAGTCTGTAAGTTACAGATCTCTGGACAATTTTTGTCAGCAATTTTGATAGAATCCCTCCCCCTCCTTTTCTGAGGAGCATTGCCATAACCAGACATGATAATTAACAGCACGACCACGACTCAACGCAAATGTAAATTGTTCAGTTCAGCAGTCATTCATTTGCCTGCTAATGTATTTACAACAATTTTTTTCTATTGTGGAGTGCCGATAATTATTTGCGCAGACCTCAAATGTCAGTCAACAGTTTAGAGGACTTGCACACAATGGTGTACGCTAGGCTAGCCAAATTGCTGACTCTGACTGATTACCTGGCTGGCACCATAGGGCGACCCTATCATTGCGCAGACATTTGCAACCGTAGCCTACGCTGGTACAGTTCGGTGGTCATACGCATAGCCTCGAGTAGTCAAGCAATCAAATCAAAATCAAAAGGCATATTATATAATTTGAAGCTGAGTGATGCAGTGCAGTGCAACAGAGAGGAAAAAGCCTTGTAATGTCAAGTAATGTCTGCACTCTACTAAAAAGAAATCATCATCTCATCAACAAACCGTATTGATGTCGTTACGAAGATCTTTTCTATGTTAAAGTCCTAAATGACAATAAATAATCATATTGTATGTGTTGACCAGAGTATTTTAAAATTATATTCTTATGGGTACGCAATTCAATTAAGTATTCATAACAGTTATTCATATATTAAAAAATAGTACACACTTCAGCGTCTGTTTGTGAATGAAAAAGTTAACAGGCACCTATTCATGCCCTTGCATTTTCTACTCGAACAAACGGATGTAATTTTTTTATGCACTAGAAAAGTAGATAATGACACTATCAATTTGAATTTAGATCATGTACAAATTGCATTCAAAAATCACTTTATAGTTTCTAGGTACACACGTTAATTTGATTGAGGTGAGTAGTAATAAATATGAATTATGAATATGGAAATCATTCTTATGACGAAACCTTCCAATTTGTTGAATTCTTATTCTGCATGAGGCGGACAAATTATAGAATATCAGACTCGTAGAAATGAAGAATTTTTAATAATGTAATGACAAACAGTATTTATGCATACATGGATGATGCGGTAGAAAAAATAATCATTATTTTTACTGGAAATAACTGCAATTTCATACTTAAAGCGTTGAAGCAATTGGCTTAGTTGGTCTGACGGTGACGATTGTGTAGCATTTTACAGTTTACATTTACAACACGGCTTGAAGCTCTTGTCACTTCAGGTTCACTCTCACAAAATCACTACTACGATCGATCAATCCTAAATTATAAATCTGACTTGCGCATATAGTAGTCTGACTTGTGTCCTTTTAAAAGCAAATAAACACCAATTTGCATAAATACAACAACTGTGAGTTCATGTCGGCCAATTTTTGCACCTATATAACTTACAAATGCAATTTGCCATACATGAAAAATAAATTGTTATGTGACTTGCCGTGACATCGTGGCAATGAGAAATCTGGTTCCTGTAGGGAAAGGCTGAAAAGACAAATAGGCAGTAAAATAGCAACAGTAATAAAATATTAGTTTGACATGAGACTACTTCAGTCCAAAAACTTTTAAACTTTTCTTTTCATCTAATCTAAATAAATTCACTTCAGTTTCCATGCTGGTATTTAGAACATTACAAGAAATATAAAGGTATATAAGTTGTCACAAAAGCTACCGCCAACAGTTTGCATACATTGTAATTTACTCAGTTTTAATTAGTATATTACAATATTAAAATCTGATTAGTTTGCATCAAGTACAGACATGTGTTGCAAATGCTCAATCAAATTCCAGAAATAACTCAAGCATGCAACTATAATACAATGTAGCTTAAAGCTGGATGGATAAAAATAGAATTGAATAGGCTATGGGTTATGCATCTGCTTCTATCCTAGTAGTTATAGTTTAAATAAGTAAAAATTAAATGTTAAGGATAAAAACACTGAAAACTGCATGTAAGCGATCAGAGCATGAAATATTTAAATACCTATTATGACAGTAGTTGTGAATTAATAGCATGTAATATAGCTTGTATATGAATGATACATATATCATAGATGAGGCGAAATGTGTATATAGTAGCCAGCTTGCAAAACTCGACCTTATTTTGCTAACTTTTGTCTTTTTTGCACTTGTTGATCTGAACGTCTCGACTCGGCTTATGATTTTGTTCTACAGCAGCCACCAAATCGCCACTAGTTTTACAGGTGTTATTGAATACTGCTTGATCTTTGGATATTTGATCATTAGCATCTGCTTTAGTGAATTTTAAAACGCAGAGGATTTTTACTATAACGTAGTCTTCATGCGTTGATTGATTCCTCCTGTGAATGCCTCATCTGCAATGTTGCTGGTAACATTTCAAGCGAAACATTTCATGTTTGACGCTGAATGCATTAATAGTTAAAAAATTGTTTATTTTTTGGAATAATTATGTAGGCTTCCTTGTAATTGTAAGTTATTTAAAAGATCGAGCAAAGTTGAATTATATTAATTAATATTTCACAATAATAGTAAATGGTGAATGACGTATGTACGTTCACTTATTGTTTAACCTTTGCTTTACCAAAAACCTCTTCCCGCCTTGCTTGCTATGGTCAGTTTGAAAACGTGTTGAGCTGCTTTATTAAAATATGTCCCAAAAGATATTTCAAATGATAATTTGCAGCTTTTCATCTGCATGTGCCTATGTACATATGCACGCACAAAAACGTTACATGTGCAACTATAATGAAGTGATCAATCAAGTCCAAACGTGAAACATCAATACTCTCATGTAGAACATGCTTCACAGGTGTCCAAAAGAACCAATCACAGCGGCGAGTTAATCAGAAAATGGGAGACAAGCAGACTGGCAAGTCCGTTGTCGGCTGAATCACACTAGAATCATTTTAAGAGAGTAGTCATTGTCGACTTCTGACTTCTTTTTGTGCTTGTACGAACAATCACCGAATTGTTAAAATGAAAAGGAATAATAGATGCAAATATTGGACGGACAGTCATTCATTGTAATGAATACACTTAAGCTATAAAAATTGAAGAAGAAAAAAGAACGGTTTGTGCAGCAGCTAGAGGTTAGCAAGATGCAAAATCAGAACGCATAATTCCTGAGACTATAGTTGAATACAATAAAAATAAAATAAAAATTAGCCTACCGATGTTTGTGGTCAATGTGGTTATCTCTTATAGGCTTTTATATTATGTTGATTGTTGTAGGTTGGAATGATCCATACCATTGAAATAAATAATTAAACACGATAAAAAAGAGGATGGTGAGCAGCCTTATGAAAAAACTTTTTATCGGCTTGTTTCAAACTACATGGTCATTTTTTATTCTCAGGTATTTTTATAAGAGAAAATGTTATTAGTGCTTGAAAAAGGAAACGAAGAGGAAAATATGTGAGCAAATCTTCACACCTTCTAACTGGCACATATTTGTCCAACTAATAAAATAGAAAAAAGTTCAAAGACAGCCTGACATTTTGCAATTGAAATCCATTCATAAATTCACTTTCAGAATATTAAAATACGCATTAAAAATTATTGTCACATTAAAGTTTTAATGTACGCCACAATTTGGCATGCGTAAAATCGTACGAGTAGCAAGTGGTATAGCTTGCACGTTTTACGACGCATACCATACATAAATTAAATCGCAAAAAGTGTAACAAATCTGTTCCCTTTAAGCTGTTTAATTTTACAGGTACCAGTGTGGAGTACAGTTAAATGTAGGTATTTACATTTACGACTGGGAGGTCGAAGATATTACCATCTCCTAAGATTCTATTGGAGATCTTGATCGTTAAAATGACTAACCCTGGTTATTATTATTGAAGCAGAGATTTCTGCAGTTGGTCGCTAAAGTTTTGTACGTAGAGCAATTTCGCAGGTTGTAATTGTGATGCGAACCGATCCACCGACTAAGGTCTTAAATATTGAAGCAATCATTCCGCAAATTCTCATTCGTGCCTTTGCCGATGCAAATCCAAACCCCAGCCGTAATAATGCACCATGACCATTATATCGTTAACTTTGCTAGCAACCTACGCCGCTAACCCAACACGATGTATACCTGGTGATATAAATGATGCATACAATTTAACAGTGGTCGGTTTATTCAACCATCAACAATCATATTTTGTAAATGCGAGAAGCAGCATCGCAAACTCTCTTGCACAGTTGTGGGGAGCACACTCTGTTGTAGTAGTTAGAAGCGTTAGTTTTGTTTTTTTCGTTGGTAGGTGGCTATCCATTTGGAAAGGGGCATTTTTTCGTTTTCACAAACTAATCAAGTTCTCAAACTCATTTAATAAAAGTTCCAGTGAAACTCCTGTCTAGCTGGAAGATAAAAGTGAATCATCCTTTGTAATTCATAATCGCAAAGAGCAAAAGTATTCGTAAGATGAGAGCACATGGCTTTGTTGTTAAGTAGTGTTTAAAAGTGCAACGGTGAGTCGTGACAAAATTTCAAAAGTAAAAGAAAGCATTTTTGAAAGAAATATCGCGCAGCTAAGAGAGTACTGGCGTTGAATGACAGTAACGTACATTTTATTTGTATGAAGAATGTAACTGTATTCATTCTTGACAATATTTGAATGACCATCTCTGTCCTACTACAAGCGTCTATCTACACACGTTCATAATTTGCACAAACGGTTTGTAACTCTCTGCAACATTATTTGACTTTCACAAAGGTCCTCCATTTGCCATACTGAGCAGTATCGTAAACGCCTGTGGTCGCCGCTTTTGAACACCTCGCAAGCCTTCAAAAGGTCTTCTTGTCCACAATACCAGTATTTTTCTTGCAAAAATTACTTTGCCAGCAAACAAAATTGAAAGACAAGTTGAAGTGCTGTCGTGCCTTGTGATGTGTGCAAGTGAGTAGTAATTTACACATTTCTTGAACTTATGTAGAGAATTCTGAGGCATTAAAGTATTTTTCTTCAGCTTCAGACAAGCAGATAGCTTGCAATTAACAAAAGCATTGTCAGCTCTCACGTTTTATTTGTTTGAGTTGTGCAGCGATCGAAAGGGGAGAGAAAAGTGTCATTTTTGCATACGCCTGCGAACTCTTGAGCATTTTCAAGTGGCCATTAATGTACATCTACAAAAGCAATTTATTTCCTTTACCTGCTTTTAAATACCCATCTAACCAATAACTCTGTCGAGTGTAAAAAAATTAAGTTGTAAAGTAAAGCGTTTGAGTGAAAATACTCCGTGCTCGGCCAGCACAATACTATAAATTTGACTGTGGCAAAACAAAAAGTGAATACGGATTTTCCGAGTGGCCAGTCATTGCAGTATTTAAAGTATATTGGGAGAACTTGTCGGTTTCTAAATGTGTAAACAAGAATTTATGGCATATTTATGCTTAGCTATGAAAATAATAATTATCGAAGAGCGGTAATTGGCCATTTACTTGCAAAACACTAGGCATAGTGACGGTGGACGAACGAAGAATAATCTGACGAAAACGACTTGACAAAGCTAAACTCGTCTTCCCCAGTGATTGCCATCTGCAATAAGGGAAGTTTGGCTATAATTATCATTATAGTCAGTCATTAAGGTTGATCAGAAGAATAATCATGAAAGGACCTTAAAACCAGCAAAATAATAAATATCAAGATCTTTCGCGGCTAATGTTCCTGTGACATGCTATTAAAAATAGGTAATGAACAAATCCTTTTGCAACCTCAACAATGAATATAAACACAGCATTGGAAATACGAGGACGAGTAAAGGAGTTTTGACAATAAAAGTTTTGATAATTAAAGTAATTTTTAAAATTTCGTTTATAGTCAAAGTAATTTGAAAGCAGAAGAATACTTATAAATAGCTACCGTTTTGCATGCCCTAACTCAACCACTTATTAAAATTTATTGATCGAGCTGAGAAATTCGTCGAAGTGATTTCAAAGAAATAAAGTTGTTTTTATGTTGTTTTTTTCTAGACTAAGGAAAGAATTGAGCGTTTTCTATTATTTGTTCAAGTGTGGATATCTGTTTGTCGTTCAATGTGTGCGATGAGTATCATGACATGACGCTTCGTAATACGACTTTATGAAACTAGCCTCCTCAAATACAAAATCTGATTGGTCTGAGCAAGTTAACAACGTCAATAAGAAAACAAAGTGGCAGTTGTACTAGAAGAAGTCATAAATGTAGTAAAAAAGTGGTACTACTTTATTTTAGTTGTGTGCTGTGAGCTCATCATTACATTTAGAAGTGATAACTTGATGAAGGGATAACTCGATTCTTCATTTTCAGACTACATGCAAATTTACATGAACTGAACGAAATTGCCGATCGCATAAATCCTAGTGTCTATCATTTTTTCGGACTGACCTATCTTATTGTCGATAAGAGGTGTCAAATAAGTTTGGGGCAAGTTGACATTCAATAGTGATCAATCCGTGCCCATTGTTTAACAATGGAGAAAATATCCAGAAGCATTGTGTATAGTGTTAGTGTGCTCATCGTGACCTTCGCCTGCCTGAGTGACCTCAACAATTTCGCCGTTTATTCCGTGCCGCTTGCACAGGTAAAGCCAGTTTTTCCACTAAAACAATAGTCAATCTGAATGTCTGACAGATTCAGAGAGTGAGAGAGGGTTTGATGGGGTTGGGAAAAAGAGAAAGAACAATATGAATTTTACGATTGAAATTGCCAAATGTGTGATACGCTGCTCTGGGTTTGATGTGTGGGGCGTGTATAAATTTTATAAAATGTCGATTTCTTGCGGCGTATGTTATACCGTGTTATTATTTAGTCGCAGTTAGTTAGTAGCATACGCTGAGCGAAAAAAGAAATACGTCAACAGTTGTGCGTATGTGCCAAGTGGGTCGCTTTTGAAAAGCTTCAAGTTTGGGTCTCTATGAGTTTTGTAAATAAAACATTGGCACATTTACATATCGTTAAACCTTTTTAAAAGATATTCGCACGCCACGGAAAAATATGGATCATTGCAAATAATGCAAAATGTAAATGAGCAAAAAAGTATTATTTTCGTTAATCATCCTCGTGAAAAGTTAAAGCGAAATAAACGCCAAACAAAAGTTGAAGAGGGGTGTGCTTTGCGAGCATAAAAAATTTGCAAAATACCAACCCTATCATAAAAGCGTTATTTTATTATCACTGTTTATTCGTTGTGGCACAAGGGCAGTGAATTATGCGTTTACTGTTCAGATTAATGCACACTCTCTCAACTAAAACTATATGCATATTTAAGCGTAATTCCTGTCCTTGGCTAATTCGGTGACATAGTCAGAGAAAGAGATGTCGTATATAACTGTTCGGCTTTAAAATAACAAGCCTTTAATATATGTATTATTAATTGCAGGATGAACATCAGACACTACAAGAGAGACTACAAGATGATTATAGTCTAACTCATGAAGACTTAGTCGACTCATTCGTGAAAGCTCCACAGAATTTGTCAATTGAAGTAAAGTCAGGAACGCAAGCCATTTTTACCTGGGATATGCCTGGCGATGAAAATTATGACAAGTTTGAGGTTCAACTATCACAGCTTCCTAATACCAACTTCAATCAAGAGGAGTCAAGGGATTTGGTACAACAAGAACAGCAACAACAACCGAAGACATTTTCAGTGGAAGACAAAAGCGTCTCTTTAAGCTCTTTTTTGGAGCCCGGTAATAGTTACCAAGTGCAGGTGTTTGCTGTTTCCAGAGGGGATGTTTCTGAGCCGGTCACATCAAATTTTACTACAAGTAGGATTTGAATTAACACTTTAAATTGTTTAATGACAGAAATAATGTTTATATGTGGCATATATAATTATGAATTTAAGGTCGCTTATTCAAAATGAATTTTCTTTTTTCTATAGAACCCAGTCCGCCCGAAAGGTTTGTTGTTTGGTTTCGTAACGAAACGTCCCTTTTGATTTATTGGCAACCCCCAACAGGAACCTATGATCTCTACAAGGTTAGAAACGTAACCTCAAACCACGCAGAACAAACTAGCGATGTAAAAGAACGCTATGTATGTAACTTTCGAGTCTAAAGTGTTGACACGTTTACGTGTGTGTGATTTACATAGGTTGGGATAGATCCTCCAGACAGCCCCCTATCAACACTTCTGGTCTCGAGACAGGAATATCAGAATGGTCGTGTTCAGCCAGGATTCTATGATTTGACACCTGGTAGAGCGTACAACATTTCAGTCATTACTATCAGCCAAGGTCAGCCATCTGAACCTTTGGTGAGGGAGTACAGAACTCTTCCACTTCAGCCCGTAGAAGTGAGCGTGACAATGAACGACAGCGAGGATGAAACAGACTCCAGCCCAAGTGGTTTCTTGGTGGAGTGGGTCGCTCCCCCTGATAAAGCAGGGTAAGATGTACAAATATTCGCAAGCATCTACCAGCAACGCTTTATGCTCTGAGTCCTAATTCATGAGGCTGTACAAAATATTTGCCAGTCATTTGAACGATTTGAGGCAGATTAATTTAACAAGAACCTTTAATTTCTCAGGGAATACGACGGGTTCAACGTATACTTGAACAGAAAAGGTATGAATAAACCCATGCAAAAGTACGTGCCAAAAGAAAAGCCGCCAATGGTGTTACTGGAGGATCCCGATCTGGAGCCGGGAATGACGTATCAGGTGGTGGTTAAAACTGTTTCGGGAAAAGTATACTCCAGGCCTACAACGCAGAACGTTACGCTGGTATTAGAATAAAAAATTCTGTGTACAATTTTTTACCACTAACCTATATGTCGTATGGCTAATATGGGTTTCTTTTACGTAGTAGTATTATTATTTTTAATTAATTATTGACAAATAATTGTTACTTAAACTGCCGATTAAGCCAGCAGAGGATTAAACGTGAATAGGCTGCTTTACGAGAAGCTACCCATCACAAAATAGTTTGATATTGATAAATATGTAAGAAGAATGTTATTTTTCGATGTATTACTAAACATTATGTATTCTTATTTGTGTGACAATGAAATTCAACATGTGCTAAGAATTCTCAACGACAACGACTGAAGAAGTAATTCTACACATCCATCGGTCTTCAAGCGGATTCTTGCTTGTCCAATTTCGGGGGGAAATTTGGCAACACTTGAGGGGGCCATATGGCAAACATTTTAATTGGGTTTGCCTAGTCCTTCACTTTTGGGAAGCAATGGTTAAACTCGGCTGTTCATTTTACATGAATTGCCATCTAGTTTTTATTCTTAATCTCTAATTTTTCTATTATATACCATTATTTCTGGGGTGAAAAGAAACTGTTATTACGGTATATTTCTTGTTTTATTTTATGCTGCGACATTCTCAATTTCTCCAAGTTAGATCCAAAGTAATTCTTGTTAAATGTAAATGATCTTCGTCAACTGATTTTCCTTCACACAATTCTTTAAAAAAGACATAACCAATCTATTTAACTGAACTTTATTTTTCCTTTTATAAGCCTTCAATGAATTGATAATCACAATCTGGAGTTTAATGCAAATTTATGTCCAGAGCGAGAATGATTTTTTCAACGCTTTCACCCTAAGTTAAATTGGGTTTTAAATAAGTTTCAGAGTTACATTCGATTTCCAAGATTTGCAAATGGCAATAAATCTCACATTGGAAATCAAATCAATAATTACAAACTCAGAAGGTAACTTTGAGATCAGTGTTCTTCTGGCCAACTCATACATGTCATACACCTACGAGTTTGGTTAAAATTATATTTAAAAATGAAAGCTGCATGTTACTTTGCAGCACTCCCAGGAAACTCCAGCATATTAACCTATTGTGTCTGTGTGTACAAACTAGATTTTAGAGAAGCCGTAACAACTTTTTTTTTGCTTGAATGCACATTTATTACTAATTAAATCCAAACTGTTTAACTGGTGATTTAAATAGCTCGTATAACAGAGCTGTAGTAGAGCCACGAGTGCTTAATTCAAACTACTATACATTGTGCATGTACAACTTATTTTTGTTCAAATTATTTGACTTTATTAAATATTACTTGTTATCACAAGTCGCAAGCAATAAATTATTCAATGCAGTTACACTGGTTTCATTTAACTGTAAATCAAATTCAGTTTCGTGCGGTTTGAAAATAACCCTCCTATCAATGTATGTATAGGTATATAACTAATGTCGACTATGTCTATGAATGAATTGTGTAAAATTTCATTGTAAATAAAAATGTTGTTTTTCATTTACCATCGAGTATAAATAGAGGAGTACGAATGATATCTATTTTTTTTCAATAAACTTCTACCAAAAGCAAACGTACATAAGATTAGAAATTTTGTTCAACGGACAATGGCTGATTCTACCTCCATATCGGGCGGGATATCTGTGAAAGTTTCCAGATTCCTCTAATGGTTCAAGTACTATACATATACACAAATTCCAATCAATTTCGTTTTAACATTATACATTTAATGTATGAAAGCTACTACTATGGAAAGACACATATGTAACATGGTAAATTATACATAAACATATCTAAATGAACTTTTGTAACAAAGGTGCTTATCGAACGTTGTTAAGCCACTTGCACCAGATTTAGGAGGCATATTTGACCATGAAGCACGCATGCCATTTTTTTGTGTCAAAGGGAAAGTTGTAGAACGAACCATGCTCTACAACTTTCCCTTTAACACAAAAAAATGGTATGCGTGCTTCAAGTCGTATTCCAGCGATTCTCCAGAGCTAATTNTCCAACTTTCCCTTTGACACAAAAAAATGGCATGTGTGCTTCAAGTCGAATTCCAGCGATTCTCCAGAGCTAATTTTTGCTCTTGAATTGCCCATACCAATGCAGTAGCCACGTTGGTTTGTGTAACCAAGATCATTTTCATGGTTACAAATAACATTGTTCGCTATTGTAATGTTACATACAAGTAAAGGCCACGCGGCCTAAGGCCAGTAATTCCGCGTCTCATTCTCATCAACGAAAAAATGCACAGACATAGGAAAATATTTACGGTTACAGTCCTAGACAATTTATCTGCTACGGATTCTATACTCGTCGTTCATATATTACGAAGTCAATTTTTTGGGTTCCCTCTCAAATCCGGTCATGTAATAAATCAGAATGACCAGAATTTGATGCAGTCTACGAATCCGTTTTCCGATTTGTGCTACCTAGCCCCGTTTTTTTGCAAAAATTGGCAAACATTATTTAATTACCATTTTTTGCACATGATCATGTGAAACATCAAAATGACCAGAATTTGATGCAGTTTACGAATCCGTTGTCCGTTTCTCAAATACTTTGCGTTAAAAAACATGAAAACTCATAATTTAGCTTAATATCACCACTCTTCTTTAATTTTTTTATGCGTTCCACGACCAGGTTGGGTTTAGAATAATAAAACTACGTCGATTAGTTGCATCACATTATTATCATTTTAATGAAATATCGGGGAGCCAGAAGTAAGGGGTTATTGATTTAAAATGAGCTGTTAAAATGAACTTATCAAAGGACAGTTAACATGTCAACAACAAAACTTTTGTTGCAAAAATCGGTTAAAACTTTTTAAAAACAAAGCAACGTATTTTGTCGACATGTAAATCGTTCGTTGATAAAAGCTCATTTGAAAGTTCATTTAAAATAGATAGCCCCTTACTTATGGGCCCCCGATATAAGGGGGGATATCATTCATGTTATATGGAGAAGAGGTTGTTAAAACTATGTAAATTGAATATGATCGTATTCACCCAAGCAATGGCATTCGGGCAGATTGCAGCTCGTAGTCAGGAAAGACAATTGTTGAGGCAGAGACATTGGAAACTAATGCCTCTGCCGGGAATAAGTATCCGCAACCTCCCACAGCTCTGACAACGTTGTACCAAACACCGATAATCTAGCACCGCCTACTGCATTCGTATATGCTGTCTACGTACTACCCTATCCTACACATGTATTGGAATATCCTGTCTATGTATTACATTACCCTACACGTGTATCGGGATATCCTGTATATGTATTACATTGCCCTACACGTGTATTGGGATATCCTGTATATGTATTACATTGTCCTACACGTGTATTGGGA
>VYYJ01001206.1:0-34448 GCA_021029165.1 Cyphoderus albinus | reverse complement strand
TCATAAAAATTACCAGAAATGTGTTATGAAAATAAACCGAAATAATTTTTTTGATTTGTGTTGTCCTCAGAAGTATTAAAGCTTCGAGTATTATGAAAAGTATTTTATTTTTAGTTGTAAAATAAAATACTAGCTTAATACATAATACTTTTTTTTAAATACATTTACAATTACAAACAAACAATTAATACTCAGTTACCTAAATACGATTTTAAAATCAGACAAGACCCAACTATTTATTTCACATGAAATTTTCAAGATAAGAGCTGTCGTGTAACGTTTTATTCCACATGCATATCATGTCTCTGTCAAAAAAAATTCCTCTCGGAACATACGCTACGGCTTTAAATTTCCTGGTGTCGTTCCAGCTTTGACTCTCACAGAGACCCCGATAATCCTTAATGTCTACAGTAAGTTCACCCACAAGGTGTCTCACTTCAGGTTTATACTGATACTTCATTTGGACAACTTCAATCAGGGCGCCACTGACAAAGACATCGTCCACCCAGAAATACTCAATATCGTTGGACAGAGAGTAAACTTTCTGCATGAGAGGTAAACTTATCGCGTAAGCCCATCCGGAGCAATAATCAGGGTAATAATCTTCAGGCCAGTCTTCAAATGAAACGTACCACTTGGATCCTTTCACTCGTATGGGTTTAGAACCACCGATCGTATAACAATAATACTCTGGAATGATTGCAGATTTATCGGCATCAATAGTCTCCAGATCCTTTGATCTCCAGTCGAACCATCTCATAATGTCGATAAACATGTCATCATCGATTTTCAGCACAAATGTAGCTTCCGGACAATAATTCAGGATCCATTTGTAGCCCATTAAATGTTTGTAAGTTAAATTATAATAACTATCCGTAAAATTGCCAATGACAAGATCTCCAAACTTTTCATTTTCTTCCTGGAGCTGTTTTTCTTGCTCTTCGAACTGTTTCTGGTTCACCCCAGGATTAGAACCTCGGTCTGCTTCACCAAGTAAGAAAATTACTCTCAGAACCCATTTTTTGTAAACTGGAATTGATCCCCATGTCCTCCGCAATGCTAATCGCTCTTGGAAATGAGGTCGCGCTGTGTGCACTAAAACCGGCATCAATCTCCTGTCTTCAGGTTCATTACGCCTTGGCTTACAAATATCTTCGTTGTTTAAAAGCCACTTAAAGGTAAGATTTAATAAAGTCGGTGTTTCCCACAGCGCTGTAATTTCAGCTATTTTAGTCTCATTCCCAAACTGCTCTGTTAAGGCGATAGGCTCATTTCCGGTGAAATTCAATTTCCGCATTCCTGAGATTGCCCGATGAACCTCGAAGAAGTTGGGGGACTTGTAGGTGGAGAATTCCAAGAGAAAGACAATGGCCACTGCGGCCAAAAACAGTGGCAACTAGCAATAATTTAATTATTTTTATTTTTAATGATGAAAAGTAAAATTATGATGAACAATTTTAAAACGTCTTACCAAGCAAATTATGCGCCGCCTACGAGTCAATCTAGCGATGACCACTCTGATCCCTCCGTTTTTTATTCTTTTCTTTAAACTCTTGCAATTGGTTTCTGCCGAACGATAAGCTCGTTTCATTGTTTTATTTGTGTGACAATTTATGTACCAGTAAAGAAACCAAAATGAGTTTTAATAGAGAGTGGAAGCGTGTATTTGTCAAAATGTGCCAATTAAAGGCCATAATTAATCAAAGCCTTTTTAACATCAACTTTGTGCTTCTATAAAGATATTACTCATTATTACAAATAAATATTACAAGACCAAACCTTTCAGGTTTATTTAATTGCCACTACGGAATTAAATGTTTTTACCGAATAGAAAAAGTGGTTCGATTTTTTTCAAAATATCGAACTCAAATTTTCGCGCCTGGTAAGATTTCAATCTTTTAGCTAAAATCTATGGTTTTTGGATGAAAAAACGTAACGGTGAGGGTAGTATTACCCACTTCATTTCTTTAAGCTCAATTTAAATAGTTAAATAATAAGACTTACCTAATCGGACAATGAAGTGAGGACTCGGAGAATGTAACTTACATTCATGGAATTCGTAACCCTCGTTGTTGGGTTCAGGCTCTTTTAAATCACAGTAAAACTATCACCAAAAATTGAGTAAGCTACATTAAAGAACTCTTGCTTGTAAATGCATGTGCAGTATTCACTCTCACTATACCTAAATAATTTGTAAAGTACTATCATTTCAAGGCTGAATTTTTGCAACAATGGAATATAGGAATTGATGCATCCAAAACTAAGGATAAGAACATTTAACAGGAATAATATTTTTAAATGGGTGATAATTTTTTTAACTCGACTAAGGTAGCGGGTAGTAGACACAATTAACCAACAGTCTTTAGCCGATAATCTACGAAACAATATGCTTTAATGATTATCTATAATCTGTATACATTTTCTACAGACATGCAAATAAAGAATCAGCGCATGGACTATGTAGGTACATGTTATCAATATTTATTAATATAGAAGGTGAAATTAACCAACAATGTTTTACTCGACTTTATTCCATGCCCCACAAAGATAAAAAGTGTGTGCGTCATGTCACAAAGTGTCGATTTTGCGGTTTCAGCTCACTTTTTCACTCCGCTTCGGACAGTAAAAGTAATCAATATTTAGGCAAACGCGTTATCAGCCATAGATATCGAAGTGTGAGCAAATCCTTGAGTTTCTGAATTTACCCCCATTTAATTCGTGTATTTATCTATTTACGTAATGTTTTATGACATAACTTTTCCATTTTTCTCTCTCTGAGAGAGTTTATGAGACGCAAACTATAATGAATAATATGTAATGAATGGTAAGAGAAAAGCATGTGTCTAAAATAAAGACTGCGCTTTAGTCCCAAAGTTTGCATGGAGTTGTTAGAACTTGCTACGGTTCACGTCATCTTACACAGCGAAACTTATCGATTATTAACTTGAAACTCCATTATGTCTACATATGTATTTACTTACTATTTTACTATGTTGGATGGAGCCGAATGCGCTTTAAAAAAAGATCCGCTGCACGAAAATTTTACAAAATGTTACTAATCAATAAAATCTGCCTGTTGCACTGTCATCATCATTGACACATTTTGGAAGCGCTTAAAATGCACACTTGTACGTGTTTGCTACTCCCCTCAACTAGAGACTGGTAACAAAGAAGCAATGACCTAAGCGTGAAATACAACTCTGGCGAGTCTGGTGCATGTCAAAAGTTTGACAGAAAAAGAACAGGAAGACGGGATTTGTTCAGGTGGTCAAATCACATCCAGAAATTCAATACAGTCCAATAATAGTAAAAGGCAATTACAGTGAAAAAATGCAACTATTTTTTTTAATAAACATTACTCAACAGTCCCCTGATCACTGATAGACAAAAGTATTAATTTTCAATGAAAATGAAATATAAAGCTTTCCATAAAAACTAATCCACGGAGGGAAATGTGATAAGCCCAAATAATGTGCATTGTTGATTATATTACGGCATTTATAATGGCAATCGTGGATTAACTTGCATTGCGAGCTTTCATTTACCGCAATTGTTAATTTACCAAAAACGATTAAGTCTGCTTTCTCAGCATCATTATGCATATCTCGTTTTGTCTCCCTGAACAGTCACGAGAAACGACTTTTCCGACATTAATTGGCTTAAAAATAAAAAGCATTCAATTTATTGAAATTATGACTAGATTAATAATAAAACTTTCGTTTCACCAATTCACCACAGATGATTTTAATGAAAATGAATTAAATTATAATTAAACTGGTGGGAGAGAAAAGTCACCTACGATCTCTTGGTTTTATTTGGTACGCCAAAAAATGAATTTACATTTGTTTGTCAATACAGGTACTATTTGAATAAAATAAAATGTAGTACACAAATTCGAGAATCGATTTTAAATTTTTAAATGGTAAAATCAAAATCTAAGAATTAAAAGCACTTAATTTCTCAGTAGGAGAAGCAGTGAGGCCAGGAGTGTGCCCATACTCACAGAACAGAGAGTTGATGATGCGCCAGAGTTATCATCTACAATTGGATTATCTAAACTCAAGTTAACCGTCAGAGTGCCTCTTTCGTCATGTCTGTTGTTATTGCCGCTAGCATTCCATGGACTTGCCTTGTAGGCCCACAACAAAATAAACTGCTTTTCTTTCTGTGGATTGTATGTTTTAAATCAGTAAGATTAATTTTCAAACTAAAACGCAACTACAGTTAATAACAATCAATTCTGAATGCAGAAATTCTGCTGAAACTTGCCTCGATTGCCATATCCTCTGTATCATTTGTGTTTAATAAGCGCTGGACAACCAGCCTCGTCCCGTTGAATTTTGTACTGTTGTTGATGACTAGAGTAACGTCTCCCGTTAAAGTCCAATCATTTTGCTTGTCCTTTATTGGTGCCCTATTGCTTCCATTTTTAGGGAGGTGATAATCCTGGAATAATTTTAATTCAAATTAAAGATGCCAAGATTCACTGACTTTCTAAACTGTTTTACCTTTAGATTTTAGAGTAGCTACAAATTTACAGGAGCAGTAGTAAATAAACGAGACGTTTATCAGCTTACCATGACGTAACCCTTCTTTGGTTGGCTTGCATCGTAGCCAGCGACCATGAAATCGCCTCCAACCATGGATTTATCATTGTTGAAGCCGATTCCCATCCACCCAGTTGTATTCCCAACTAGTATTAGATTGATGCCAGGACTTGATGAATTCCCCGAAGTAATGTTAACGAATGAGTAAGTTACGTTGAAGAAGTTTCCTTTGAGTGGTATTGTACCAGTTTGCGCCTTGGCCAACGAAAGGCACAGAAGAAAAGTGGTAAAGGCTACAAGGATGAACTTCATCTTTCACGTCTGCTTGGACACAATTAATCTGTAGGAGGAACAAAATGGAGAGCTTTCTTTCCCTGAAGTCCAAATCAGAAATGTTGACCAGAGAGAGGTCTAAAGGACAATAAATATAGTTCGGCATCTCTTATCACTTTATTACTTAACATCATTATTGACACGGACACAAACGCAGTGTAATATTCAGAAAGTTTTGTAAGTACAATTACAATATGAGTCATGATATGTATGATATACTTTTAGTTTTTATGTTTACTCGCTCAAAATAATCCTTATCCTTATCCTTATTGTTTCAAACCTCTACCGTGAAACATTTGGAATTGACAAGTTAGGTTATCAACTCGAACGTTCTAAACATTCCGGATTGACGCCACTTAACTAAAATATTGTACGTATTTACGTGGTAATGTTTTTGTGGTACACCGAAAGAATTAATCTTATCGAAAGACATGCTGTTTGTCTTTCACTAATACTACACGCGGTGGTAGATAAAAGATAAAAGAAATTCCTGTTTCAGTGCTCAATTATTAGGGTAAACGTCAAGAATGACATAAAATGTGATCAATATTTATGATCACCTACCATAAAACATTCCCAGTATTAGCTGACTATGTTTTACGTAATGCCTAACATAAACGGATTGTATTTACATACGTAGTTGTGAATAATCAAGTCATGTCTCACACAAACCAATTGTAGTTCAGTTCAGTCAAATACTAAATACTACTAATCATAATCACACGACTCCGACACAGAACCATTTTGTTTATTCGTGGCCATATTCTGCAGAAAACGTGGAAATGCAAATGCTTGTACGACAATAATTATTAGGAAACAAACCTTTAACCTTTTGCATGTAGTAAAAGTATGATTGAGCATAGCATGATAATCGCTGTCCCATTGTCAAATAATGATCGCATCAATCGCATGCACCAGAAATTGACATACATCAATAATCGAATCGATGATGTCGGTGTTAAGAAGTTGACAGTGAGTGTGGAAAAGACCTTTTTCATTGTTCTATTATCGAATTGTGATCGTATTCATGCCATTTCTCGTTTAGCATAGATAACAATTAACAATAAGATGATAAAAATTAATGAGAGCAATATGTATCTACTAATGATTGATTATTAACGTAAAGTAAACTTAACATAAGTTAAATAATCAGCCAGATTTGTCTGGAATTCTTTACACTTGAGCTATATTTTACATGAAATGAGAACAGATAAAGCTTATTCATTTTTCTGCTTTAAAAAAATTCTCTTTATTGAATGTTACTTGATTGGTTAGTTTTATTTAATTACTTGACTAAATGTGAGTAATGTGGCAATTCAATTTCATTGTAATTTAATGTTATACCAGGTTTAAATTTGGTTTAGTTACAGAAAAATAAAACCAGTAAAGCTTTTGATGAATCCTTCGTTGTCCAAACTTTTCTATGTTGTCTTTCATAGCTTGACCCTGACCCTACCAATCCAAGATAACTTACAGCTCTGCCTTGGTTAATAGTCCTACTTCATGGATAAAAGCAGCAAACAGTTTTGTTCCAGTCATGTAATTTTCTAGGTTCATCTTTTCATTCTTTGTATGTGCCTGATCATCGGATGAGCCCATTGGAAGCAGAATCACATTCTTTCCAGTGGCCTCCTGCAACAGCAACAATCGTTCCAAGGTTCCACCTTCCCTTGTCATGTCTGGAATTTTACCCCAAGCCCATGCAGTTGCCTGGCGTGAATTATGAGAACAACATCATTACCATGCCCTTATAATATCATATCATATCTTATTTAAGAAAGCATTGCAAAAATATCTTGGCACTAACCTGACGTGCCGCCCTGAAGCCAGGATGGAATGGATTTGCACACCATGGCATGAGACCATCATCGGCCATGTAAATGAGGAATTTGTTTGGACTTCCTCTTTCCTGCCACTTTTCTTGCATAAAATCTCTCACGAGCTTATCAACCATTTCAGGCTTCTGATTTGGCACCAGTCGAATCGAAAACTTGCCAATGACCTTTCTTGGAATCACCGTTTTGGCTCCCGGGTCACCAAAGGCTCCTTGAATTCCATGAATAGTTAGAGCGGGGAATCGCCACCGAGCCATGAGTGTTGCGCGTTTATCTTCAGGATATCGTAGAGCAGTAATTCCACAATCCTGCTGGAAATCTTCGAGATCAAACTCGACTCCGTCGTATAGAGCCTCCTCTTCTGGAACGACGGGGCACACACTGTCCATGATTCCAGGGACAAGAATATTTCCATCCGCATCCATCAACTGGTCAAGCATCCAAATAAGATCGGGAAGTGCTTCTCTTACAGAGCCTCCAAACACTCCAGAGTGTAAGTCCTTTGTGCCGCACTCCACCTCCATGAAGAAGTAGCAGAGACCTCGGAGACCATAAGTGACGCAGGGTTTTGTTTTGGATAACCAGTAGTTGTCGGAGATTGCAATAAGATCGATATCCCTAAGAAAATCGCCTCGTTGATTAATCACCCATTCATCCAGCCCATCGGAGCCACATTCCAGCATTGTTTCCAGGATAATCTTGATATTGATAGGAATCTTGATGCTAGTATTAATGTAAGCTTCAACGGCATTCAGCCAACCCAAAACCGGACCTTTGTCATCACTGACACCCCTTCCGTACAATTTTCCATCATCCTCCACAAGAACAAAAGGCTCCGTGTACCACCCATCTGCTTGGCGAGCGGGAAGAACATCCAGATGTCCGTAGATAAGCAGAGTGGTCTTATCGGGATCTGTGCCTCTTGTGCCCATGATGATAGGTGGGATTGGAATAAGTTTTCCATCCATGTCTTGGTCGCCAACTTTCCTTATTTCTGTTACGAAACCGAGTGAATCCAATTTGGTCGCAGCCCATTGCACCATGCGCATGCACTCATTTCTAGCGTCAGGCCAAGAAGAGACTGAACGAATTCCGACGGCTTCACGGAGTGTCTCTACATAAATCGTACGGTTTTCATCGATAAAGCCAAAGATTTTTGTGAGGAAGTCTGGTCGAAGCTCTGGGTCAGTAATGATTGCTTCATCTTCAAGTTTCTGGTAAGGTTTTGTATCTGAATCACCCGAAACTGATTTCTTCTTGGCAGTCTCCTTTCCAGCTTCTGCCATCTCCCTTTTTTTTACTGTCGACGGAAAAATCTTTGTTACAAAAAAAGTGGTAAGAAAAAGCTTTTTGTAAAAGTTGGAAATAGTTGAAATTGAAAAGTCTGTTGGCTATTTACATCTTGGAACTTTTTTCATTCCCACACTCAACATAAACGTTAATTATGAATGCCATCTTAATATATGCAAATAACTTCCGGTCACACATGGTAACATGAAGATGATAAACTCATCGTCCCATTGCGAATCTAATATACGTACCCAAAGCACTTATCGTGTTTAGCATCTTGACCGGGCGGCAGACACCCCAGTCCAGCAGAAGTTAATACTGCTTTGTTCGAAACATTAGAATGAAACACCAAAGATGTTTATTAAACTATTAAACATTGAGTGGCCAATAGTAAGCTCGTGTTTTCATTACATAATTCAATTAATACATGACAATTGTCTGGCGTAACTTTTGTTATCCCCTGGAATAAAAATCTGTAGAATTCTCACACTCGTCATGACTCAACAAGTTTGGAGAACAAAAATCATTAAAACTAAAACTTTGGTGCATTCACGGTTGTGTATATGTAGTGCAGACACTAAACACTAATCTACTTCACTCACTCTTGACAGGGCCGTATCATTATCACCTTAAAACGTAATAAATCTGTAGTGTTCAGATGGAGAATTCTCAAAATAAAAAAGCAAAATGCCTGCAAGCATAAAAGAGTGTGAGATTGTACTTGGAAATGGAAAAACCGTAGCCATGTTCTAGCTATATGCTATTATTGATGCTTCAAAAAGGCAGCTAAAATAAATAAAAAATGTGGCGTACTCGAACTTGGCAAGATTTTGTTCTCACAATAAATGAAACTTTTTATCGAGAGAAACAACTAATTTATTCCACGAGTGTTCCAAACATCATTACATACAATCCAAAAAAGAGCTGAACAGACGCAGGATACGAATAAATGAATGTTTTAAAATAAATACCTATTTTCTTTTAGTAAAATAACATTGATCCGAACCTGAACTTGATTCTGATATTAGAGTTTTACTAACAATAAGATGAGATTCGTACGAGGCTATAATTTCCACTCACACACTAAACTATACTAACTCTGAACTACGCTTCAATATTTAAGATCCAAAGCATTAGGTAATTCTTGCTGTTGCTGAATGGTTGAGTCAGTTTTCATTGTCTCTCAAATCTGTTTCAATTCCTAGCAAATCTACTGAATTGTTTCTTTAGAACTTTGGCTTAACTTTCAAATAATAAAATGACCTGTTCGAAGTTTATAATCTTATGGTCACTATATTTTGTAAGCACTTCTTTGGGGCACGAAGGCCATGGCCCAAAGAATCCAAATAGTGTACCAAGTCAACACGAATGGAATGATGCGCACCATCTAAGCCTTAAGGTTAACCAAGGTGTGGACCTCAAGTGGTTATCGAAGGATGACAGTTGGCTGACAATGGAAATGAGCAGTTTTTGCAAAGGGTACGTGTCAGTGGGATTCTGTACAAAGTGGAAAGGAACCATGGAGGGATGTGATATTGTTCTAGGTTGGGTGGATAACCACAATGGAACAGCCCATCTTTACGTAAGAAAACTTCCACTTTAAACTTCCTAAATCAATGCAGTGAATCAGTGATACTCATTTAGCTAATTTTTAATTAACTCGTAAATATTATCACATTATCAGGATTACTATGCACGAGGAAATAGACTTCCAGAACTTGACAATGTGCAAAACTACCAGTTGCTGGAAGGTACCCAGGACATGGGAATGACCACAATTCGATTCCGCAGGAAATGGAACACCGAGGATGATTTTTATGATGCTGACTTGGAGCACAATGAAGTGCGCGTTATATGGGCCTGGCACCCAGAAGATCCATTTTCCGCTGACTCCTTCTTCAAACACGCTGGAAGCAGCAGAGGCCACATGAGTCAAGACGTTTCATTTAAGAATCCCAAGAGCAACGAACATTACCACGAGCAACTTTCTGCTTCATCTGGGGAATCTATGATGGCAAACTCCATGAAAATAACAATGTGGTCAAATTTAATTTGCGCGTTAGGGCTGTTTGCGATGTATGCAATTGCTCATATGTAGAGATAAATATAGAAAAGGGAACGAATTGTGTGTGGCATTGTGATAATAAAATAATAAAAATGTACAATGTATGTATCATCAGAAAAGAAATTCGAAATTCCGTAAGTTTATTTTTACAGTTCGACAGATATGTACATATAAAACATTTACGAAAGGTTGGATTTTTATTTAGTTTGTTGCTAACATTCAGTATGCTAACAAAACAGAATTTGTAATAATCGTGCAATTTGCAAATTAAATTTCATGCATTAATGTATTTGCAGGATCGATACAATGACCACACTGTAGAATCAAATTTTTGTGTTTTCTATCTACAATATAAAAACAAAACGGGTGGTCAACTACAAAGCGGATGATTTTTGGTTTCCCATTCTCAGCTACGGTCTCGAGTGACTCGCCAGTGGATGCATTAGAATATGATGAACGGACTGGTGCCGTGTCTGTGACACATGAACCCTTCTCAGAGACTTCCAGGAATGCCTTTTGGATAACTGACGATATGAATATTGTGATGGGGTAGGTGTGTCTACGCGAATGATTTTCTATTGGCATACTTCCAAAATTGGCTGCTTCTGTTTCAAACATTTTGTTCATCCCCATCTACAAATATTAAGAAAGTATAGAAATTAATCTTACATCCCAGTGTATGGCGCATTCTAATTTTAACTTATGTAGTTACCGATTTCAAGGCTGCAGTCAGATCGTTGCACAACGATGATTGAACTCGGAAGCGGGGAAGGGTGAGAGCTACCTTAGCCTTCCTGGTGAATCGGTAATGAAGGGACCTAATTTCGTCTCCCCCGCTGAGAATTGTATCGAGGCGACTTTGAACATTCTCCAGGCCCTGCAAAGTCCTGGGAAGAATGATAACCAAGCTAATCATTGAATCGCCTGCATAGGGAATCTCAACTGCGTCAGCGTCTACCTCCGGCAACGCGGCGTAAGGAAAGAATTCGAAGTGTTTCATCATGTCCACTCGCACTGCTCTTGAATTGGAGACTTGAAAATTTTCTTTCGAGGTAGCACTAGGGTCAAACGGATACTGCCAGCGTCCCTTGCATAATACCGCGCTCAACAAAATAAACTTCATTCTGTTGGAAGCTTCTGCTTCCAAGTTCTCTAAGAAGTTCGGAGTGATAATATTCTTGATTTGCTTGTACGTGTACTTGTTCACCCAATAGTTCACCATTTGCGCTGATTCTTCACACTTTGGGCGGCTGGACAAATCCAACTGATGTCGCTTCATGTCACAAAAGAATTGAGGTATCAAATGTTTGTAAAAACGCTCCATATTAAACTTGGGCAGGCTTCGGTAAATCCGCTTTGCAGACACCACAGGAAAGGCGTTCTCATTTTCATAGCCGTTCTATCATGTGTAATACAAAACGGGACTTTAGCATCATTGGCACCAACATAATATAATTTTTAAACCCAAGTTATTGAAAGTTATTAATTGGTTTACCACATATGCCCTCAACACTGCGCCGTAATGAATAGCAATTAATTGGTTGTTGTAGTCGAAATCGTACTGAAGACCTGCAATCATTTCTGCTCGAGTTTCTTTCTCTGAACCAACAAGCATCAGAGAGAGCGAGGAGTGCAACGCTGAAGGAGCATAGATCAAATTTCTGACACCTGTGGAAGGCAGAAGCTTCTTATAGAGTTCGGAGTTGAACTTGTTACTAATGTCTGTAATATCCATTTCCTCCGAATTTCAGTTTTCAATACTTGACTATTAAATGTCTTTAAAACAAAGTTTTTTTTTCTAAAAAATACACAACAATCATATCATATTGCTTCGTCGAAAATGAGTAAAGATTTTGTTTTTTACAACTGCTTGCTTCGATTTAACAATTTAATGGTCTATGAAATATGAAAACGGAAAAATGTTCCAAGATGGCAAGCCTGGGCAACGAAATATGGTTATCTAAGAGGAGCCAGCAACGCCTGCCACCGATACTCTTTCATTTTGTATAATGTTCATTTTATCATGTATGCACACAATTTTCATATCTCAATGACAATTTGAGAAAAGCATATGTGTTGTCTCAAACACATACTGGCACTTTTGGAATTACACTACCCTTGCCAAGAATATAAACATGAGAAACATGACGAACTATATGAGAATTATTATGAGTCGTATCATTGTGATTGTGAGTCAGGTCGCTTTTAAAAATCAAACAAAGCATGCATTGCTTAAGTTTCCAATTTAAAATTGTTCATGCATAGCTATGACCTTTTTAAATTAATTTCTATTTAGGTCTGACTGTTGTATATTCAGAATGGATTACAGTAAAAAGTGCAAGCAAAAAAATGCCAAAAGCACACATCCGTCCCGTTTTATAAGAAGAGAACTAACAAACAAAGAATAAATAAACCCTTGGGTAAATTTGTAACTTGCTCCTTTATTTGTCACACTTTCTAATTTTTCCATTTTTGTCTTGTCTCCTCTTAAAACGCATCTGATGAATATGAGAATCAATGTCATTCTGATTTGCCATGCCCAACATCAAAAGTGACAATTTGTGTCTCGTAAGCAAGCCAAAGTCTCTCATCAAGACTGTGACATGACTCATGTGTGCATAAATTCAAAGTAACGAAGAGAATCAAAAGGGAAGGAAACGGAAAGGAAACAGCTGAACAATGATAAAAAAAGAAGTTGATGCTGAAACATTCGTTTCAAATCGTGTTCAATTCAAATAATAGAGCTAAATAAAAGGGAGCATGGATTTGTCACTAATTTTTATCAATTCTCATCTCACCAGCTTTGCAACACTGTAGACGTAACAATGCCTGCTGCCGAGTAAGATAAGAATAAAAAACGGTTAATTTTTATTTTTATTTATTATGATTTATTCCTTCAAAGAAAAATTAACGGGTTAAAAATTTGTACATACGTCCAACTTATCTTATTGCATTCTGCTCCTGCAACTGCACAATATAATGTAAATTTTTGGCCCATGGGCTATAATTCAATTGAAGCAGTTTTTTATAGAGCTAAGATCCGTTGCAGTTGCAGTGTATTTTCCATGTGCACCCTTTTTCCAAAGTGGTAAAAATAATGAATAGTTTTAGATGTGATAAATATGATAAGCTGCAAGATTGAACCTTTTTCAGACGATTAAGCGCATTATCATTATTATCATCATTATGATTATTAACAAAGAGCCGATAAACAAGAAAGATCCTTCCATGCTGCCTCTACCCCTTCATTATTTATTGACACACAAAAAGTAAGCAAGTAATGGATGCGGGTCCCTTAATTCTCTTATCTGGTCTTGTCTCCGGTCTCGTTTCATTCATTCACAATGAGAGACAATATGTGTCCAAACATTGTACCTTGTCCCATGTTGTGTTCTCCAGCTATTGATAAAGCAAAAGATACAAACAACAACAACAGAGTAATTTGATTCTGTTTCACAACCCCTCCTTTCAGCTGGATAAAATGGATACATTTTCAATTCTATTGACACTGTGTTATTTAGTCTATGAAAGCAAGTAAAAAATAATGGGCCACTGCTCCAACCAACTTCGCTCTTTCTCACATTATCATTTTTTTATTATCCGGGTTCTTGTCACATTCTATTGTATTTTATTATTTGGCCCGCCTGGTTCAGTTTGTTGTGCGTATGTTGTGTCAGCAATGTACTTGAAAAACGCATTTCTCATCGTTTTCATGTCAGACTTTCATTTTCATTAACACACCAGCTTCTATTTAAATTAAGTACCAAAGGTCTTTTTGCACACTCAGTGAAAATGAAAATCGGATGTTTCTAATGAGCGAACTTAAATAAATAAAACTGTAGCAGAACGTATTTAAGATTTTCTTTATTTCATTTCAGTTGTGGCGACATTTAAAAACCAGTCCGTCATCAAAAACCGGAATTTCGGATAAAAAAATGAACAGGTCGGATGGGTCATCACACCACAGCCTAGGATTATCATTACTGCAATGAGTGACGCGATATAAAAAATTGTATGAAACCAAAATCTGAATTCAAGTGTTGTCACTCTCGTTTCATGTCATATCATACTTTCCTTTTCAATTTTCATTTCTAACAAACAAAACCCTCATTTCCTTTTTATGTTACCTACCTCTTTGATTACTCACGGAAGCTTTGCTCATTCTCTTTTTTATGAGATATTCTTTTATATTTTTGTCTCAAAAATCTCCACTTCAACTTTTTTAACCCACTTTATTACTTCTCTCACAGGAATGAGATAAAAGTGCACAGTCTCCCATAAATTGGTGAGATAAACTTGCATTTTACACTGTACATGTTATGTTAACCATTCTATTGCCAATGCCTTTACCACTCACTCACATTCTGGTCGGTCTGTTACTTAAATAAAAAGGAAGTTTCTGTAGTTTCAGTTGGAAATAAAAAGTAAGGAGTCAACATTGACACGAGACTTTACCTAGTCACCATTTCAATACAACTTCCCTTCACTTCTGTTTTTTTTTCAATTTTTTACCCTAAAGCTGTGTTTCATTGTGTCTGAGGACATTACGTGCTTCCTCCAACTCCATCGCCACTCTCCTCCACTCACTCTCTTAATTTCACAAAAATGTTTTCCTCGAGTACATTTTTATTGTTTCGTGAGGAGTGACTTTATCCAAAGTGGTACAATGTTGTCATAATAAAAAATGGAAAGGTACCACCGAACGGACCGCTTTTATTTTCAACAAGTCATTCTGTCTTCGGTAAGTTCGGCTAAGGCAAGGTAAAGTGAGGTACGCTGAGGTGGTATGCAATACAATGAGACACAACAAACACGGGAAATGTGTGAGCAAACTAAAGGGACGCTGACAATAAGTAAACATGGACGAAGAAACTGGCTAGAATCCAGAATTTCTTTATGACTATGACTGTTGTGGCTCATCTCATCGTTTCTCTTATTGTCTCTGAATAAGCAGCAATTTTTCTTTTTAGGTATAAAAACCAGTACAAACTGTAGAAAGGAGAATGGTCACAAAAAGTGATAATGTTAATGATACCTCGATACTTTTCACTTCTCTCAGGTAAAAATGAGCTCTAAGGTAAGAGGGAAGGAAGAGAAATGAGTTTGACTGTGAGCTGCGAGCTGAGTGAAGGCATAACAAATTTACTGGCTTTAGGACATGCTGATGTTGATGATGTTGATAAGCGTGAGAGTAGCAGCCGGCACAATGAATGCACCACCAGCGGGCCGGGCCCGTCACAATATATCTTTTTCTCATCCTCATCGCATTTCATCTCTTCTGCTGGAGTTTCTACTCCGGAGTTAATGCCTTCCTGGAAAGAATATTACTTATAAAAAACGAAAATGAAGTCAATTGTTGTGCTCTCAGTGTTCATCTTTTTTATGCTTTAAAGAGGGACTCAAAAGTCGAACTCGGTCAAGAGCGAGAGACGAGAACCCCTTTTTTGTTCTGGTAAGTCCACAAATTGTGGAGAGGAGACGCATCCATGAAAATATGTGTAGAGCCCTTGAAGAGCAGAGATAATGTTATTAACTATCACATCACATCACAGCTTTTCATTTTTCCCCCTTGGGATCTGGAGGTAGGTAGTTAGAAAAGGGTGTTCAGTCAGTGCAATGTGTCCACGAATATGAAATGGATAAGGTTTTCAAAATGCAGGGCATCACTAATCCGCGTTTTATAATACAATGATGATAATGTTAAGTAATACGCTTGAAGCTCCATTGCATCATGGTTCATGGTAATCATTATCATCCTAGAGTCTTGCAATCAAACAAGAAAAGATTGCAACTGAAACATATTATATTGGATTTGGATTCAAATGAAACACAATGAATTTTTTGGAGGAGGTCCGTTTACTCAAAAATGGGAAGCACTCACTGCCTTACGATACGTTATGTTGCGACGAAAATATTTTCAAATGGGCCAACTTACAAAGCGTAATGTGGCCAAAAATAAAAAACTCCAACAACAAAGTTTTGGTACCCCTGCCTGCTTCATTCTATTTTATTAAATTATAACCAAATAATGCATGCGTCTAACTAAAATCTATGTTATGTGGCTTCACAACAATGGCCAACTGCTGGTTTTTCTTTCGCCAAGCAAACCAGAGTTATATTTTATTGTTTATGGAAGAACGAAAATGAAATATTTATTAGTTGGAAGGAAGAGGAAGTCGAGTTCAAATCTGAGTTGTCTGTAGCAAGTTTAGTTGTAATTTTAGTTTCAATGTGAGAGCAATTATTTTACTTTTCTTCAACCTACTACTAGCCATCATCGCTTGAGAAGTGTCGCCATTTTTGCTGTGTGTGCACAAAATTAATTAATTATTTTTTCACTTAATTTTGATCGCGGTGATATCGCCAGTTCATCTTATTTGTTAAAGGGAACCTAACGTATAGCAGTTTTTTTTAAATAGAAAACTCCCGAATTCTTAAAAACTAATAACAATGACAATGAGACAATAACAATGAAAATTGGCCACGCACAACAATGGAGAAGGCAGAAGTTTTGTGGTAGCGCCGGTTATCTTGTGGCGAGTAAGAACCGTTCATCTTCTTTATTTTTTCAACAAAGCTTTTCAATATTTCATTTCATCCCGAAACAAATGTTGCTCTTCTGAGTCTGTGCAATACGAGCTTGAGAGACAACGAGGCATAAGAGAAGGAAGTGCCTCTTTAAATTGGTAAAGAGAACGAATACACATTGAAAATATTTTGCCAATAAACCTCCTTTTCCTCTGCTCGGTTGTGGTAATAACAATAAAAATAATAGGTAATTGCAATTGTGTGGTAGGAATAAGTTGACAACGAATTCAATGAGATGAGATAAGATGCGTTAAGTCGTTGAGTGTGAAAATGATGATGTTTCAAGTGTGTCTGGTTATTATTGTTATCTGCTGTGTGTCTGTGTGCACAAAATTCAAATTTATTATCATCGTCATATCCGTCAAGAGAATGAGCATAAATCATAATAAGAAAATGGCACAAACAAAACAAAGCATGAGCAACTGCCTCTGGGAAAAGAAAAGCAAAAAGAAAATTCGAGCTTAGGGAACCGTTGTTTGTAATAATAATAATAATCACAATTTATGGGAGCTGTTGTGTAGTTGATGAAAATCGAAAAAGTCAATGCAATGTGAAAATCGTGCCTTGGCGTAAATAAGCTGGCTACAAAAATCGTGACACTATCATTAATTAGTAGTTCATAGTACGCACTCATTATAAAAAGGTGGTGGGCAAAGATAATCAAGTGCTTATCATGATTACACATATGTCAAAGTCATGGGCCACAACACAACTGCATGTGAATTAAGTCGCAACTCAAACTCTCTCATCTCAACTTTTGAGGCGACCAAGATTCGAATGTCAATAATTTTGAACCAGGGGAACTTTGATGCAAAATATTATAAAAAAGTATTAATAAATTGTCCATCTAGAATTATTTTTAATCTACAAAGAATTGATAAGCTCCATACTGTACACCCTTTGGTTAGGCAAACGGATTTAAGTGCAAGTCTACCTCTCACTTCTTCGTTGGTATGACCATAATTATTTTCACAAATAATGACGAGGTGATAAGCGAAAAAAAGAAAGGATTCTCAATTCTAAGAGAAGCAAGAAAATTTCTGTTTTGTTTGATCAAGTTCACGGCGTGGGTTGATTGACAAGGAGGAGGAATGAATTTTAGAATTGAGGAAGACCAAGTGTCCCTCCCACACGTGTGGTCACATATTATGTGGCTACATTATGTAGCTCTGTGGTCACGTTTAAGTTATTGTTAAGCTAAATGTTATATTATTATGTACATTGTACAACATAACATTTCTTCAAATGCATGCAACCACTCAAAAATGTAACATTTTTTAGATGGATCATTGTCACCGCTCACTGCTCGTCGTACCAAAAGAGAAGATCCAAAATTCCAAATCCAATAACATCATAATAGAACAGAACACATTTTCATATGTGGTCATAATTCCATTCCCGTTTCCAATGTGGCCATTTTTCCAAATTCTATTTACTCAGCATGCCTACGTACACTGAACTTCAGAATCTTCACTTTGTTGTGTCATTTCATTACTTACATACTAGACAATTCCTGGCACTGGTTCATACCAAATTGTATCCATAAACTAAACTTTTGGACCCCGGACATAAAATATGTTCATAGCTTAGGAGAAGAGAGTGAAGTGAACTGATTGCTGAAAGATACATCTTTAACGATAGATTCATTGTTTAGTATGTGAAGAAAGAAAGAAGATGGATGTAACCAAAAATGGCGTGCAAAACAAAAGTTGTGATCGGGTAGGATCATAAATTGCGGTTGAGAAACTAAATCTGACTTCTAGGAACTCGCTTGATCTCACTCACAGACAGTTCTTAAAGAAACAACTGTAGATGTCTGACGTAGTTTTCTGTAGTTTATTTTTATTAGTTGTGATTTGGATTTCTCTAGGAAAAGCTAACAAAATCCTACTTAACACACAGACACGCCCAACATCTCACATTGAAAACTTGGAGCATGTGTAAAAATACGGTTCAGTCTGCCATGAAGAAGTGTAAACTGTAATTTATGGCTATAATTATAAAAATTCGAGTGAATTCATAATCGTCAAAACGTTTGAAAAGTTTGAAAGCTACAAACATAGTACTTAATGTGTTACTATTTTCCAGCAACAATAAAAACTTTTTGTTGACCACAAACGAATTTGTAGAGCATTCATCTGTCAAATCAAAAAGAGCAGTAAGTTTTGTGCTTTACCTTTTGCACAAAGGAATCTAGGTCTGCACCGAACAAAGCATTTATGCCATTACTTCAACGAACGATTATTATTGAGTAATAATAAGTTTCACGGGAATTTTCTCTCATCTCTTAAATCTTCTTTTACTGCAATAATGACAGTTAACCCAGAAAATGTATCTCCATCACGGAATTCACCACAGTAGGCAAAAGTTAAAACTTAAAACTTTATAAACGTCATGAGTTTTGCTTCACTTTAGTCTTTGAATGAATCATAAGAGGTAGAATAATTTTTCAAGAAAATGTCTGCATAAAGTGTCGTGCTTTACATTGTGTTCACATTTCGTGGCATATTTTCCCTATTTTTCTTTCTCCTTCTGAGCTAAGTGAATCTGATTTTTTGCTGGGCCACCAGACATAAATCGAGTAAAATCGGTAGCCAAAAAGTGTTTTAAAAAATCCACAGACGTTTCAAAAAATCAACAGTTAGTTTTTAGGGACCATTCATCCATTTTTTTCTAATTCTAGCATTACACCGAAAAGAAGAATAATTGGCATCGTCTAAGCATCATCACTATTATGATTGTCATGCATTTTTAAAGAAACCCGTAGAACGTCTCAATTGAGACGAGATTTTTTACTCGGGGAACGCATTAACACTAACCTAGCAAAAACTCTTTTCTCTTTCCCCTCTCCTTAATTTTATTTTCTGGCCCACTCAAATGAAGGAACGCATCCCATTGCAGTGGATCGACACTATTAAGATTATCGTGAGCCAAGCCAAGTTTACTCTATTTTTTAAAATAATGGACGCAAAAAGATATCACGATAAGAAGATACGATCATAAAGCTCATCGGCAACTATGACTCTCTCACATCACATGAAAAAAGTATATTTATATTGTGCACACCAACAATTAATTGAACACACTGGCATCAAACAATGAAAAATGTGATAACCAAAACACAGCAGAGAGACAGAAAGGAAACGAGCTAGACTTTTTCAGAGGTAAAAAAGTTGTTAAAAGTATTACAAGAGGAGAAAAAGGAAAAAAAATAATGCAATACAATCATAACATCCTTTTTGAAACTGAAACAGGCGTTTTTTTTCTGGCAGCGCAATATCACCACTCTTTTTACTATTTTTCAAATATCATCATTATTATCAAGCAACAAAGAATTCATGCTCAATAATGTAAAAGCAAAAGGTGGGCTGACGGACGCTATACCTATTTTTTAATGTACATACACAAGAAGATATCTACGTAAAACCGTGTTCCTCCACTACTGACAACGCAACGGTGGCTCGGTGGCTGGTCACCCTTTATTATTACCACATACATTTTATTCGTACAGCCGAGGGAGGTATGCATTTCTACAAAGATTTTATGCCTATTTTGTGTATTTACACCACCACAAACCGATGTGATGTGTGCATAAAACTGTAGAAAGCCGAAGAAGCTTAGCTCAGATAAATCCTCTAGAAAAACGAGGAAAAGTCATTACAATACAATATTTCTATAACGCTATAAAGAAACCTGCCTTCTTCAACAAAACAGTCAGCGTGTCCACTAACATTGTAAATGTTTTTAAGCGTGTGCATCATCATCGGCATCACATCACCATCCTATATCTAAAATCTATAGATAAATACGATGCTACTCATACCTGAGACAGGAAAGTAAAACCTGTGTTGTGGGACTGTTTTAGTAGCTATCATTTTGTATATTTACCGAGAGATTGTCTCTCTATTAGATAGTTTGCGTTAGCGTATATGTACATTCATAAGCAATAATATGGTCACCTGCATAATATAACCCTTTCAGGTTTTATTGTCACCGTTTCTGTTTGTTGTGCACACACACTGCAAAAAGAAGCTTCATCTAAATATCTAGTGTCTACTACTACCTACATTATTATACTAAACAGGCTATTCTCATTTTCTACTTTACAACCTTTGCATTTTGGATACACTTTGACTTATGTATGTATAGAGTTGGCTGCTGTTGAAGCATTAATGATTCCCAGTTTCTTATCAAGGTAAAAACTGATATTGTAACCGATGATGAGCTGACGATGATGATAATAATAATATCGACCGAGTAAGAAAGGAGAGAAAGAAGAAAGAAACCGTCGAAAATCTGTGCAACGCACCGTCACCGTCAACAGGTGTTTTGTTGTGTGTGTCTGTGTCTATGTCCTCAACGGTGATATGATAATACCTAAAGATAAGAAAGAATTTCGTTGTGATGCATCGAAAAGTTGCAGTGACTCGTGAGTGTGAGCTATTTTATGTCGGTGGAGGTAGGGGCAGCGGTAAAGGCTGCAGCAAGTTGCAAGAAGGCAGTGGAGGAATAGCGGCACATGAAGAAGGAGCACCAGAAAATTTGTTCTGTTCTTCGTTGATTCGTTCGTGAGTGAAGTGAGACACAAACTTCTTTGATGTTCTGCTCTTTCGTCCTCCACAGCTAAATTGCCAGTGGCATCATCATCAAATCACACCTCCATTTAAAGTTCTTGTGTGCATTTTACTCTTTGTATTCATTTCATGCGAGTGAATTGTGATTTGTGGCTATGACGTGAACTATATTTTGTGTGTGCACATTACTCATTTTGTGGATGCGGTCGATGTAGAAGAGCCAAAGAGGATTAGACAGGCATCTAATTTTAGGGCTTGATGGGCTTTGCTCATGAATGACCATGATTCATGACGACAAAAAATAATCTTCTAATCAAATCTTCATCAACAGTGAAATCAAGTTCAAATATTCTGATTGAGTGTGTGCAGTGAAGTGAGGTGGAGGGAGCCTAGCCAAATACGTTTTTTTCTTATTGTGTCTCTACTGCTTCTGGCATTTTGTATTCTATCATTGCCAGTTTGCAGGTGGCGCTAAGAAGATTTTTTACCTGTTTTATTTTTTCCAAAGAAAGGAAAAATATTTTTGTCGCCTTATCAGAATGTCGTCGTTTATTGACCTGGGCAAACATTTGTGGCTATTTTGTTTGCTTGCTCTTCCTCTCGCTTCAGGGCAAGCGCCACCGTTTACTGTCACCGGGTAAATCGACATGTTTTAAATTCTTCTCTTGTTTTTATGTTTTATGTTTATTGTTTATTCCAATTATTTTCGTGCATGATGTTTCTATATTAAATATGTTAATTGGTACTTCTACTTCTGGGTCTAAGATGAGAATTGAGTGCGCGCAGAGATTGAGACAAGGGTTCAAAAGTGTTATGCGTGTGTATTTTATCATTTACAAACGTTATATTCAGCGGGCTCAATTAAAAATAAATTGAAAATTGAAACCAGTGAAACTTTCTTCGTTAAAATGTAATATAAATCTGCGTTATTACAAAAACGAGTCTGTTAATTTTATTTTTTCTTCGTTTATTGCGTTATTTCTTCAACGAGTTCTCTTCCTCGTTTTCATTATTAATCATCCTCAAAACAATCTTGTGTGTTTAATCTTCTTTCAATTCCAACTGAACTTCATAAGAAGAGATTACATTATTGTGTGGTGTCTGGTGTGTACATACAAGGATAATCTCAGCACATTGAATGCGCTTATGACGCACCAACAAAAGCAAATAATGAAAAATGAGTAATAATAATTATAATAATATCAGTTTCGCTGGGGCATTCCCAAAAAGTCAATCTCATCGAATTACAAAAAATAAACAACGCGAATTTCACCTTTAGGTTAATTCTGAGAAACTTTTATACAAACACAACTCACTTTTCATTTATTTATTTAATACGAACTCATCCTGCACAAACCAACCTATGCGAGTGCTGTGTTGCTTTAATTCAAGTGCCATGTTCTTTCTTACTTCATTCATTCATTCGTTAATGTATGTGTACGAACTGTGTCCACAAACTTTAATGTGTCCTTCTTTGACTATGATGGGTTCTCTCTCTTGCCATGTAATATGTAATAAAATAATGTGCTTACGGTGAGGATGAAGTCCACAAAGAAAAGTGTAATATTTAAATAGGTTTGCTGGTGGGCGTAGGATGATATGATGCAAATCATCTCCATTACTGAAATTATGCGCAAGTGTAAAAGCATCTAGCACAATGATGCGCTGATTTTTACTGTACTGTAATAGTGTTGTGCATAAATAAAAGTGAGGACTAAAGGACATGCATAGGAGTTGATGAATGTAGGTAACATTTTTGCAACATGGCCGAATGTAAAAGAGCGACGGCGACATTATTTGGTCATCCCATATACAATTGTCATCATAGCCCTATCAACTTATTTCACTGTCCGCATGCGTAATAATCACACAACATGGTTAATAGTTTACCGATGTTGGTGCTGGTGCGCAACTTGTAAACTCCTACTCAACAAAGTTCACAAGTTGCAATTGTTGCAAAGCAGAAATGATGATGCTGGGCTGACTGATGACGATGATTATCATTATCGAGGAAACAGCAAACAAAAATGAAATCGAATTTTTTTTGCACCTGCAATTTTTTATCTGCCAGCATCATCATGCATTGTTTCAATAGAAAGAGGGGTCGAGTCAAATGTGTTAATTCAATTCTTTTCTCTTGTCTCAGAATCCTTTTTATTTATTTATGCACACAATGCGACGAAAAAAGACAAATCGCAAGAGGATCATCAAGTTTTTTATCTTCACTTTTACTCGATTCAGGGATGTTTTTACAATCGAGTCATATAACTTTCCATTCCTCTTTTTACATAGATTTATTTTTGCAAACAAAATAAAAAGTGCATCAAAAATGAAAAGCAGTCACAGATTTTCATGCGTCTTTTTATGCTTCTTTGGCTCATTTTCACTTGTTTATTTATTTTTTATTTACTTTAGAATGACTTTTGAGTCATGCGTGTCAGATAAATCATGATCATGAGGCTCAATCCCGCCTCTAGGATTTCCCTTAATTTTTTTGCAAAGCGAAGCAGAACACTATAAAGTGTAAAATAAAATAACATCGTAAATGATAATTTTCTCTTGCTAAACTAAAGTTTACATTAAATAACTAAACTATTAGAGGAAGGAAATTGTAACTGACTTAAAGTAATGACTGAAATGCAGCGTAATGCATAATTAAATTAAAACTTTAGTTTTTGTCGGCTCGATAATAACTCCGTAATAAGAAATTATACAAATTATTCAAATTAAGCTCGTTTATTACTGTTGATAATTAAGACGTAAAATTTTAATGACGCAGTGGTACCCAGCAGAATGACAGTGAGCATGAATCGTGACTTTGTGGACATATTACACATTACAATAATTCAAAAGAAGTGGCGATGACGGTTGATGGTTAATCACGATGCTCATGATTGTATTATTATTAAGATTATTACAGAGCCAAAGCCGATAACGAATTGAAGAGGAGAGGAAAGATGAAATATAATTTAATAATAATGTACGTTATTCACTCATCCTGCTGATGTGATCATACTTTAATGTATGGGAAAAGTGATAATGAGATTTGACAGGAGAAAATGGGAAGTGCCGAAAGCTTATTTATGGCTTATCTGCTGCTACCTCTGCCAATGCCTCCCTTTAATTACGCATTTCATCATGATTTTCTCTGAGAGTTGAAATTGGGAGGAAATGCGGAAGAAGAGTAAAAAAAGACAACGTGTGTTACTAATGTGTGCACGTAAAATGTGCATCTGCTGATACCACATTTCCAAAACCATGATAATTTAATCGCAATGTCAAATGTGGGGCGATACGAGGACGTGGATATGTCTATGTATGACCAGATAAGGATCATTTCATTGCAGCAATTGTCCACCGTCGTATTGAATGAATTGGAATGTAGACTAAACGGAAGGAAGTCAGAAAATCGTCCAAAAACTATGTTACTGTTTTAATAAAGTGTACACCTTTACGAACACTTTAATTGGATTCATTATAAAAACTCTGCTAGCTCAATTCAACTGAAAACTGATCTCGACAACTCAATTCTCATCAAACGACCCAAAATATCATTTTTAAGTTTAAGCGTACCAAAAAATGCTCTATTCGTTAGCCAATGTTTTAATAGACTATTACGTTCTAGTACGATTGATGTTGTGAATTGTGAATGTAAACTAAAATAAAATGATTTGATTAAGCGTGGGTAAATAAAAAAGCTAAATGTTTCATAAAGTTTTGCTTATTGTTGTCTCGAAGGGCGTCGTACACAGTGATAGCGCCGAGGACACTTCGACCCAATTTGCCATACAATGTGGGAGTGAATGTCGAAGCAGCTGCACCAGTCACGATTGTTGTGTCCATCAGAGCAACTCATAGTTCCGGTGGCTCGTCATCTTCCACTCAACAGAATGTAATAGACCCAAGAGCTGGCTCCAGTCAACTTATCACGCTCCAGGTGAGATACTAAAACAAAAAAATTGATGCAGGCAGATGCAGAAGTAATTATCCAGCAAAGCTCATGTCTAGATTCGAGATATCATAGTAATAAATAAATCGGCTGTGATAGGTTTATTTATGCCTCATCTTTAAATCATTCCATTATCAGAGCCACATGTGGCCATTCTTCATTGTCTTACCTTCATCGATAAATTTCATGCAGTAAAAGGTCATATTTTAATATTTCTGAAATGTCCAACAGCCGGACTTTAGGTTAGATTATTGAAAAAAATGAAATCCAAGGAAGGTTACGTTATAAAATAAGGGCTTGTGACAGAATAATTCATTTAACGGATAATTTTTACTTTCGCAGTACGAAATGATAAAAATTTATTAGCAAGCCAGGTAGGTAGGAGATGAAAAATGGCATCCAAAATGGTACACAGGAAAATGAAATTGCTGAGCCATGTAACAAGGAACATCCGGCACACATAAAATAAAATGCCATGTTTTTGCCTCTTGACTTGAGGAGATCACAGATCACCCTTCTCAAGTCGCTTTTAAACATGACGTAGATTTTTTTAAAGGAAGAGAAAATTCTCTGAAAATAGAAAAACGAACGAGAGACTAAATTGGCGTTCTTGAACTAAATTATCTCCCGTTCAAGCCTCGTTCATATCTTTTTTAAAGATTTCAAGTAACATATCAAATCATACGTCGTTTAATGGAAAGAAAAAGGAGCCATTTATCTTTAAAAGGGGAAATTAAGATTAGCATTTAGTATTACTCCTACTGAAAGAAAAGAATCTTCAAAAATTAAAACCTACTGCTTTTCAGTACAATATCCAATGCGTCAATACTCTGAACCCAGCATATTTAACAAACATTGATCACTAAAAATTAATTATTATACAGATATTTATAATGAAAAGTTTAATTAACTTGCTCCAAATTCTTTACTATTTCATCACCTTTCAATGAATAAAACTCGCAATTGGTGAGGTTTAGTTTAATAATCCTATTATTTTATTAGGTACAAAAGGTTCAACGTATGAGCTGCATAATTTCAAATATTTAAAATGAGCTAAAAAAATTGACGTTTGCCGTTCACACTCATCGTATTATATCATGTCACTTTTAAATTTTAAAACCCAACTAGAAGCTTGACTCGACGGCGGTACATAACGAGAATGACTTGATGAAAGGATAATTGAATGATGCATAAATAATTTATGTTAATGTACCCTATATTATGATAAGCAAATATTCAAACACATTCCTTGTACAATGCATTATTTATTAGGTTGCGTGCTAATAATCCTAGAGCATCATGGGAATTCGATTATTGTTTCAAAGTAAGTGACATGACATGTGTAACGTAACTCGACAATGACAGTCAAGTCTGAAATCTGGCAGTATTTTCTTTTGTTGAAAAATGAAGGATAACGCTTAAAGAAAGAAAATGAAAAAGAATGTGGGTCGCTGGCTCCACTAATGATCTATGTGTCAACGTCACAAAATTTCTTGCTTCTTCACGCAAAGCACTCTATTTAGGCCGTGAGAAATATTTATATGTGCGCAAAAAAAATTTGCTTACCAAAACCAATATGTGTAACATTTTTTGCTGCAATTTTTTTCAGGTCGGAGAGCTGATAGACGGTGGCTCCTACAATTTAACGGTGAAGGGCACTGGCGGCCTCGAGTTTGAAAATACCACTCAACTTGAGTATAACCCAAAGTCCTCCGCATTGCTTATTCAAACTGATAAGCCTATCTACAAACCTGGTGAATTGGTTCAATTTCGCGTGCTTCTTCTGGATCGCTCATTAAGACCGAAGGGCGCTGGTCCCATTGATATCATTGCTAAAGACAGCCAAGGCAATGTTATCAAGCAGTGGAGAAACGCTGTGGTCCAGAGAGGACTTTTCTCTTCGGAGCTGCAGCTCAGTCAGCAACCGAATCTCGGTGACTGGAGTTTGGAGGCGATGTACAAAGCACAAAAAGAAGTACACCAGTTTACCATTAATGAATACGTCTTGCCAAAGTTCAATGTGGAAATACAAATGCCAGAACATGGAACTTTTAATGACTCCAAAATTAATGTTCGGGTTAGGGCCACGTAAGTTTTTTTTGTAATTTTCTCTTTATGCACGAAATTTCACTGCTGACGTAATATGCAAAATATGCATACTCAACCTGACCACATTGAAGTCATCGTTTTCATTCTCCGATTTTGATATTAGTTGCCCACTGAATTTTCTTGCTCTGTCATCTAAGATGTATGTGGTAAACTATTGTATTGCATGCATGATGCATCGCATGATGCAAAAATTAATGACCACCTCTCGAATCCCCTTCTTATATGTAATGACGAAATCGCGCATGACTCGCCAAAAAGAGCAAATATCTCCATAAAAGAATGCAAATTAATTGCCGATTTCAACAAGCGACATTCATCTGGGTTATCTTACGCTTAGAATGATGCATGCAGCATGCAACGCAACAAAAAGTTGACTCTCATCTTTCAACTCATTGTTTAATAAAAACAAGTGCAACTGGCCTGCGAAATAAGAAATGAACTTGCAAAAAATTGAAGACACGAAGTAAAAAAGAACTTTATTGGAGACATTGAAGAATTAGTTTAATCGTTTAACTTAATTTATGAATAACAGATACACTTATGGAAAACCGGTGAAGGGTGAGTTGATTATTAGCGCTTATCCAACAATCCACTCTACCTATATACAGCCAGTGTTCACTGGAGTGTCCCGGAAGACTGTCAGAATTGATGGACATGCAGATGTTGAGTTTGATCTAACCAAAGAATTGCAGTATGTGACAATCCTTCAATAACCTTATTTGTCCCTCGTTGTCCATTAAAAATGAGGCTAATGGCTGGATTACAACACTTGTAGATTGACCGATGATTACCATCGCCTGGTCCAGGTTGAAGCAATGGTTACAGAGCGTCTCACTGGAAGACAGCAAAATGCCACGAAATCGATAACGCTACACAAATACAATTACAAGCTGGAGGTTATCAGGGGCGCTGAGTCCTTCAAGCCAGGTCTTCCATACTCAATAACTGTGAAGGTGGCCACTCAGGATGATGTACCCATCTCAGATTCAAATCCCAAGGCTCTTCTTGTGAAACACGGATTTTCTTATAATCACGAAGAGTTTAACTCGTCTTATCATAGCATACCATCAAACGGGCTTGTAACACTCACATTCTTGGCACCCGAAGATGAAGACAAGTACGTTCTTGGAATTGAAGCAACTTACAAAGATCTAACGGAATGGTTTCCTACCGTTCAAAAAGCGCTCTCAGTGAGCCAGGCTTATTTGGAGGTGGATGTGACCACCGCAAACCCACGAGTCAATGGCGAGGTCGACGTTGAGGTGCACACGACCGTGCCTTTGGACACCTTGTACTACATTCTTATCGGTCGCGGTGATATTCTACTCTCGAGAAAGTTTAATTTGAAGTCGCCATCTAAAAAGATAAACTTCCGTCTCTTGGCTCCAGCCAATTCTGCTCCACAATCTATGCTCATCATTTATGCGCTCCATGAGGGTGAGATTATTGCTGATTCGGTGACTTTCAAGGTATCCGGTTCACTCGATAACTTCCTCAACATCACAATGACCACGGAAGAAAGTCAACCGGGAGAGGATGTGAACATTGTGGTCGGTTCTAGACCAAACTCGCTTATCGGACTCAGAGGCATTGACCAGTCTGTGCTTGTCTTGAAACAAGACAGGGACATTGATGTCGCATCTGTTGAAAGAGAACTGGAATCTTGGAATACCTCACCCGGAAGTACTCGAAGTGGCAATTTTGCTTTCGGAAGATACAAAAGGTCTCTCCTCTACCACTCAACCAGTGCCATCACTGCTTCGCAAGTGTTCGAGGTGTGTTTTAATTATTTTCACATCCGTTTCCAGACTCACAATCAGACTCAACGAATCAAAAATTATTTTTCCATTACTTGTAGAATGCCGGTGTGGTAATAATGACAAACAATATGGTGCACCAACAGCCGCCATTAGGTGAGTATTTAGTTTAATACGGCTAATTATTTTACTCACGAATCATGAACTTTTATTTTCATCATTTATCGAGGTCAAGTTTTTAATTGAGATTGAGAGTTGAGAATTATACAGTAGTTCAGTTACTACTATCCAAATGAAAATGGTGATAAAGATAAAGCCTCCCATGTCAATAATTAATTATGATACCACTTAATTAAATTACTTAAGATACTTGGTCACGCAATGGCCGTGTCTTAGAAGAAGACTACTTTTACGACGCCACTGATCACAGCTTTGACACAACCGACTGGAAAAAGAACATGAACGTACCTTCCAATTATTTTGTGGCGTCATCATTCCTGAAGAAAAGAAAACATTTCCCTGAGACTTGGTTGTGGGACATTGTTTCAGTGCGGTAGGGCCTGTTTAAAATGAGTGACATTGACCAATTCACATTTCGAAATTGTCCTAGTAGATTAACTATAGTAGTAGATAACCAATATTTTTTTTAAAAAAAAGCTTATCTATTATTTTTGGAAAATTCATTTTCTTTGTAATAATTATTATTAATATTTTTCTGTCTCACACACCTAATGCATGACGATTATTTTATGATGCACTCCACATCCCTAATTTTTGCACACTTTTTCTTTTTCAAAGCTGAGTAAGACAATTTTTCAGGTGCTTTCACAAATGATTTACACTTGTGGAAATTTTTCTCGTTACGAGAAGAAGTTATCTGAAATTAAACATTTATACATATGTAGGTCACAGTGAGTGATAATTATAGGTGCTGACAATTTAGTAATTTACCTAGGGGTAAATAAATAAACCTATCTAACAGTGACCTTTCTTACGTGACCAATATAATTCCAAAGCTGTTCGAAAGGATATTAGAATTTAACCACGTCAGTCTGACTGACTCCACTAAAATGTTCAAATAATACTAGTAATTTAATCGCCGTAATGCGAGAATAACAGTACTTAACTGAATTAATTAAAATTATGTAGTTTTCTACCGCGCCAATTTTATGGACGATGCAGACATTTCCCCTGAAGCCGAGGCTGACTCTGATAACTTTGGCGTATCAGATTCACCCCTGAAAACCCGGAAATTTTTCCCCGAAACTTTCATTTGGGACCTAATCACCACCGGGTAATCAAATCACTAAACGACTACCATACATTTAATAAAATTAAAACATCCAATGAAAATTCAACCCATTCCCGATCTTTTTGAAAATCACTTGATGATACAAAGCAATTGATGCTGTAAATATTGTACAAAGTGCTTTACCAATGAACAAATTAAATGTAGTAAAATAAGTTGGAGCAGGAAGCTTTGGTAGGTTTGGGGTAATAATGATGGAAGGAATTTAATGTGTTCCAAGAAAAGCGCGGACAGGCTGGAGCTATGCTTCTTTGGGCTTTGGGACAAAACTCTTAATCTTAATGCTTAATCACTAACAAATTCTTACTAAACAAACACATTCTGTTGGCGTTGCAAGTTTTATTATTAAATACTCTCTAAAGATGGTCATCTATTACGAATAAAGGACATATCTCTTTTAAGTTATCTGTTATGTTGCATGCAATATTTTGTGCATGTATTTAAATTAGGTTTTTAAAAACAATTTTTGAATGTTTTCGATCATTTTGTGTTTACAATTTTATTTTGTGCTTATCTGAAATTATCTCTGACTCTACTTTCTCTCTATTCCGGTTCTTCTCTTGTACTTATCTCCTCTCTAGATGCCTCTAGCCCCAAGCGTGCAGAGAAGCGCCCAGTGCGTCCAATCTACGACTCTTCTGTGTTGACATCCTCCCTGCGACCGGATATCGGTCCAGCAATTCCTTATAGAGGGCCAACGTCAGTTTACTTCTTATCATTTATTCCTTTTCTTTGTGTCTATGTTCAGTCATAGAGTCGCAGTTCAGTTCATTTAATGCCTAAGAAAAATATCAAGATTCCTTTTCTTTGTTTCTATGTTCAGTCGTCCTCCAAATGCTGGCCCTTACGCTTTTTCTCGAATTCCAAAGTCGCGTTATTCCCCGCACACAATTTTCTTGAGCGATGTGAAACAGCTTCCTGCGCCGACATGGATTTTTGTCAACACTTCCACGGGGTACCTTTATCTCTTCTATTGTAAATAAAAGCAAAAATTGGAAGCAGGAAATAGGGTTATCATTGGTTATATAATGAAATAGGAAAGTAAAAATTGTCTTCAGCAAAGTAGCCAACCATTTATTTATTACTGCTTAATTCTATTGAAGATTTCTATTTTGATTTTTGCGCAGCTTACTTTTTTTGTAAAAAACTTTTTCTTTGATTTTTATTAGATTTTATGCATGCAATCTTGCACTTGCACTAGTATTTTTATTTTTACATTTAAACAGTATTTTTATAAAGTCATGATTATGTAACCTGAAACAAAAAATATTTCATTTTAAAATACAATTTTACAATTGACACAAACAGGTACGATGGAAGGGCTTTATTGAAGAAAACGGTACCAGATACGATAACCTCTTGGGTGATTTCCGGTTTCTCTTTGGATCAGGTTTACGGTCTTGGGGTGTCCGAGATTCCCATGAAACTCCGTGTCTTCCGTCCATTCTTTTTATCACTGAACATTCCCTACTCCATTGTTAAAGGAGAGGCAGTCGGTGTCCAGGTCCTTGTCCACAATTACATGGGACGAGATGTCGTCGCGGATGTGACACTTGATAACTCTGCAAATATGTTTAGCTTCACTGAAGACGAAAATGAAGTTGACAATAGTGCGTTACTCAAACAAAAAAGAAAACGTTAAATAAATATTTCAATGTTTGTTTTCTAGTAATTAATGTTTCCAACTTTTTGACAGAATTGGAACTCTTTAAAACGGAGAGGGTCTCTGTCAAGGCCAATTCAGTTGAATCGGTTACGTTCTTAATAACTCCAAACAAAATTGGAAATGTCGAGTTGAGCGTAAAGGGAACTTCTAGACAAGCCGGGGATTCCCTTGTCAAAATTCTGAAGGTTGTTCCTCCCGGTCAAACCCAAAAGGTATCAAAGGCAACACTTCTTGACCTCAGAAGTCGACGACCTTACACATCAAATATGACGATAACGTTCCCTGAGAAGAGAGTGCCAGACTCAGACTCCGTCAAGTTGTCAGTTATCGGTGATGTGCTTGGACCAGCCATTACAAATCTTGATAAGCTATTGGGTAAAATTTATTACCACACCCCTTTACTCAACCAACAATTGGAACAATTTAATAATAAGTTTACTTGTTTCAGAGTTGCCTACCGGATGTGGAGAACAAAATATGGTCAAGTTTGTGCCTGACATTGTCGTTTTAGAATATCTTCAGGTAAAGACATACGGCATTTACTGTACATGGAACGGGGCACTTTGACTTTGGGGAGACTCGGACACAAATTAAGATTTAACCAAAACTCTTGTTTTTTAACAGTCGATCAGGCAATTAACAGAACCTATCCGGAAAAAGGCAATTGACTTCCTCGAAACGGGTTATCAACGTCAGTTAACCTACAAACATACTGATGGTTCTTATTCTGCATTTGGTCCCACCAGCGGAACTGCCGGCTCCACGTGGTTAACCGCCTTCGTTGTGCGGTCTTTTATGCAAGCGAAACCCCATATTTTCATTGACACAGCCATTGTCGAAGAGTCTCTGAAATACCTATTATCAATCCAAGAAGTGAGTGGCGCTTTCCCAGAACGAGGAAAGATCTACGACACTGACCTCCCTGGCCAGTCTGGACAAGGTGTCAGCTTAACTGCTTATGCAGCTCTGGCACTAATTGAAGCAAATAATGACCCTGACATTGAAACCGATGCAAAATACTCCTCAGCTATAAATTTGGCTCTGAGTTACATCACCAGAGACCTTGACAGAACGGAAGATCCGTTTTCGCTTGCCCTGATAAGCTATGTGCTCCACGTGGCTGATCATCCTCTTAAAGAAGGATCCTTCAATTTGTTGGAGTCATTAGCAAAAATTTCCAGTAAGTCATATCAAAACTTGATCAGTTTTACTAAGTAAGTATGAAGTGACATTGACATTTAATGAGACCGCGTTTCAATCCCTTTACAGATGACACCGAGAAAAAATATTGGCAGCCAAAGAAAACCGCGATGGACGAAAAGAATCCTTGGACTGATAACGCCAGACCCATCGGCATTGAAGCGACTTCCTACGCCCTGATGACTTATACCCGGAAGAACCTTATCGGCGACTCTGTGCCACTCGTACGATGGTTGCTGGATTCTCGAAATCACGCTGGAGGATTTCTATCGACTCAGGACACAGTGGTTGGTTTGACCACCCTCTCCAAGTAAGTAACATAACAGCGAGAAAAAGCAGCATCTATTCCACTAATTCTGATTAGATGATGTTTGATATTGTTGACTACGATTATGATAATGATGATGATGATGGAGATGGAGATGGGATGATGAATCAGTCGCATATTTGGAATTCCATTCAGCTCAGCAAGCATCGTTTTATTAACATTATGTCAATAACTTACCAACTTAAGTGAACAATAATGCGCAATTATATTTAAATTTATATACGTCGCCGTTTCTTAGAGGTAGAAGTGGAAGATGAAGCGTGGCCAGGTCCATTGTTGCTCTGCTCTTCCAAGACCGCTATCTCCCGTTTGAGTTGGCGAACCGCGACTTGGTGTTGCTTAATTTCTTGTTTCTTTTTCATTATTTGTTCCGTTGAAGAGAGGGAGGAGTTAGCTGTTGGTGACTTACGATACTCTCGTTTAAGGTCGACACGATTGGGAGAAGAATTGGATGCCCGTCGATGCTTCCGCTGGACATGCCTTTTCAAAGTCATCTGCACATAAAGATTTTAGGGTATACTTTGTAATATGTAAGAAATTAAAAAAACTATAAAGATTTACTAACATTATACAGAAAGGTGAGCGAGCAGAATTCACAAGCGATCCGTTTCCGGTTCTGTTTATGAGTACGAAGATGGGCTTTTAAGGCTACCTTTGCCTTAAACGTTGCTGGACACTTATCACATTCCAATGTTCGTTCATTATGCACTACTTTTACATGAGTATTCAGCCAGATTTGGTTGTAGAACCACTTTTCACAGTTTTCCTCTTGGCAAGATTTCTTCGGAAACGATTGCACGTGCTCCCTAAACATCTCGAACGACGGATATTTATTGCCGTGTCGTGTTCTATGCACTCTGTAAGAATTTTACAAACATGTTGTTAAATAATGTGGGAC